>CAUYQV010097378.1:0-50434 GCA_963574575.1 Galagoides demidoff
GCGCCTGTGGTCCCAGCTACTTGGGAGGCTGAGGCAAGAGACTCACTTGAGCCCAGGAGTTGGAGGTTGCTATGAGCTGTGATGCCATGGCACTCTACCCAGGGGGATAGCTTGAGGCTCCGTCTCAAAAAAAAAAAAAAAAGTAAAAAGAAATCTGTAGTCATGATCCCCCCCAGAAATCCTTGCTAGGCGAGCTCTGGTTTAAGGAGGGGGAAGTCAGAGGTACTTTTGAAAAAATAATATGCCTGGGAATTCCTTTGCAATAGGTAGGTAGCCTCACAGCAGATCTCAAATTCCTGGTTCTACTCTGCACTGTTGGGTGGTGCCTGTGGCTCAAAGAGTAGGGCGCCAGCCCCATATACCAGAGGTGGCGGGTTCAAACCTGGCCCTGGTCAAAAACTACAAAAAAAAAACCTCTCTGCACTGTTTAGGAGCCGTTCTGCTTGGCATAACTGCCTGCCCAGTGTTCCAAAGCCGGACCTAATCCTTCCATTTGTTCTGCCCAGATGTGATGCTGGGCTTCAGCCCGTGGAGATTTATCTCCTCCTGACCAGTTGGGAGGAGGTGTGCTGGCATCACCAGGCAGGCAAGATAGGGGCAGAGGGCTTGGCACCTCCTTGTTCTGCTCATACAGGTACTACCTGGAGCTCTAGGGGCCGGCCCGAGGCTGAGAGCTGTCTAGTGACCCCATAGACCTTTAAGACCTCACCTGTGCCCCCTGCGCCTGCCCCTCTGCCATTGACCTCCTTAAAGAGCCAGCTGAAGGCCACATCAGCATGGGACAGACTGGGAACTGGGGACTGAGAAGGGGTTAAGCATT
Source organism: Galagoides demidoff (assembly GCA_963574575.1). Lineage (NCBI taxonomy): Eukaryota > Metazoa > Chordata > Mammalia > Primates > Galagidae > Galagoides > Galagoides demidoff. The sequence goes on from CAUYQV010097378.1 coordinate 821, forward strand.
AGGAGGGAGATGAGAGGCTGGAGCAATGGAGAAAGTTAAAAATAGGGTTATTCAGCCCAGAGCAAGGAAGACAAGGGCACAGCTAGACTTCACTTCATGACTGATTGGTTTGAGAATGATTCTTGCTTTTCACCCTGCACTGTGAATGGGAAGAGGCTGACCTTCTGCCAGGAGAGACTGGAGTTAGATGTCATCCTGTGTCCTGGGGGGATGGAGATGTCAGAGTAGGGTGGGGACTGGAAATTGAAGCTGAATATGGCCCTGTGTCGTCTTCTCTTTGCTTGTGAGCCCAGGTTGTCCTGGGGGTCCTGCCTGTCTGGAGATGGGGCTGTGAGCCTGGAGCTTCTAGCTGCCAATGCCCCCAGCCCAGCTTGATGCTGCCATTTCTTGTTCTGATCTGCTGGTCCTTTCTCCCCTTCACTTCCCTGCCCCCACCTCCTTCCTCTTCTCTTTCCCTGAACAAGCAGGGGTTCCAGAGCCAGATCAAGCCTCCAAAGGTCTTTCCTCCAGGCCCAAGGCATGGTAGAGGGGAAGTCTGGAATAACAAAGTTTCCTGGCTCAAACTCGGGCCTCAGCTGGGGGAAGGCCAAGATAGGAGGGGAACAGATTCCCAGCTGGCTGCCTGCCTGGTGCACTGGGACAGGGCAGGATAATGGTTTTGTTCAGTGTTTTGGACTCTCTTGGAAGGTGAGGAGAGAGGCTTCTCTGCTTCATCCATAAAAGGGAAGTTGGGTTTCCTGCCTTTGATGAAATGCTTTCCAACTCACGTTCTGCTTTGCAGAGGAGGGACACAGTCATCTCTGCTGGGAGAGCCTAGTGGAAGTGCTGGGCCTCCGCCTAGCAGGGCCTGTTTCCTCACTGTGAGTGGACGCCTCTTCCTCCCAGAGCCATCCTGGGTGCTTCCTTTCTGCTCAGTACTAATGCTTCCTCCCTCCAGGACCAGAGGGGACAGGCAGGGGACATGAAACACACTCATCATTCACAAAGGAAAGACACGAGGCTGGTGTGAGCTCCATGGAAGCCCCAGAATGTGATCTTTAATTGATGCTCCTGGACCTGCCTCCCTGTCCCCCCAGCCCAGATAACATATGTACAGGATGTGGTGTGGCACCAGGTCTGGGCCCAGGCAATGCAGCCTCCACTCCTCCCCAGGCACCACCAGGGTGGGCACTTGCCAGGGTGAGGCAGGAGGATGCAGACAGCTGGGAGCCAGGGTGGTCTGGTCACAGGAAGTCTTATGTCCTCCACACCCCCATCCCCCTGTATGTTAGGCACACACAGACACATCCACCTATGCACAGGTGTTCCCTGTGCAGAGATGTGGATTCAAATGCTTGTCCGCAGATGCACTGCCACCTGTGCGCACACGTGTGACACCAAAGGACAGGTGCCTTAAGGTAGTGCATCAATAGTGCAAAACCCAGTGGCTGCCCCTCTCAGCTGGTGGGACTGGTACAACAGGGCTGGCCCCACGTAGCCCTCACGTGGACAGTACCAGCTGGTGCTCAGGGAGAGGGCCCACTGTCACCAGGTGCATCTAGCCACCCAGAAGAACCAGTGGGTCCCAGGCCCCAGCCTGACCCTGAGGGTGATGCAGATAAACAGGGAGCCATTAACCATTTCCTCCATAACCTCCTCAAAGATGTCCCAGTAACAAAGGGACTCAAAATGGGCAGGTCAAAGGTCCCCAGAATGTTCAGAACCCCCTGCCAAGTCTGGGCAGGGTATCCCTGAGGACAGGGACTCCATCCATTTGTGGCTTTCATCCACAGGCTGGTCCCCCATCTTGCTCCTGCCAGCTAGCTTTTATAGTCAAGGAGCCAGAGCTCCCCCATCCCAAGCAAAGGTCATGAGGGAAGGCCATGGGCAGGACTTTTTTTGGGAGGACTGAGGAATTCTGCCTGGCTTGGCCTGTCTCTCAAGCTCAGTCAGCTGCAGCAAGAAGACATAATGTGGAAAACATCTGTAAACTTACTATTCAGTCCTAGAATGGGGTTAGGGAGTGGAATGGGTTGGATGGGGCCTTGAGAACTTTTCTAGAAGCCTAGGAGACCTGCCCCATCCTACCTCCTCTTGTACATCCCAGGAAGAGCCCCTAACCCTTTAGGCACTGGGCCACCTCTGGCTTTCCCTACTTGGGAGAGTCCTCCCTGGAAAGATGGCCCAGCCTGAGACTTCTAGGCCACACCAGGGGTACCTAAACCCTGAGTCAGCCCCAGAATCACCCTTCTTAAAAGGGGAAAAGTGCCATTGTATTTCAGGGACTATATTTTCTAGACCCCCCCACCCAAAATACATGGGTCCTGGCAAGGACAGGTGTTTTGGAATTGAAGACAATCTGGGACGTGTGGTTGCTGTGCCCATAAGCTAGGCCTTGGGCACGGCACAGGCAGCTTTGGTTTGAATCAGCACTCGGTACTTCCTCTGGGCTCAGCAGGGCTGGGTGGAAGGAGCAAATGGGGATACCCAGCCCCTGCCTGTGCTTAGTGACAGGACACTAGGTGTGGTCATCCCGGGGTGGGGGCACCCAGGGGATGGCCACATCTCAGCTCCTCTGGGCCCTCCTGCAAATGTCAAAACATCTCCGTAATTTCCCTGGCCCCAGCACCCCCAAGGTTACATTCATCAGTAAAGATTCAGTTTAAAAAAATGTAGATGTCAGCCCCTTCCCCCTAGTCCCAGAGAGCTAGGACCTTGATCCCAGCTGCTTGGTTTTAAGGAGGAGCCATCCCAGGCATGTCCACTGGTGGCTGCCTGGGGGCATCCCTCCGGGCCCCCCCAACTCGAACTGTGACAATTTGTGATGATGGAAGCTACATTCACACAGGGAGAATAAGTGTGCAAGGCCAAAGCCGCATGAGGTGGGTGGGGGACCAGGGAGGAAGTACCCTCCAGGCTTGGTCCACTCTGGTAGCTTGATGGGCAGGGTCACAGCCCCCACCCAAACCCCTGTGGAGCCAGGAGTTGAAGGGTTTGGACCTGGAAGACATTTGCTTGGTGCCTCCCTCCGTGGCTGGATGGGGGCAGCCTCGTGGATCAGGGCCGAGACGGTGGGTGCCAGGCTCGGAGGGAGGGGGTGGCACTTAAGCCCCTCCGGACCTGGAACGAAGAGGGGGCATCAGAGGAGGACAAGAGATGGGGCCCAGAGGGAGTCTTCCAACTAGGCCCAGGTTGGTGGGGGGCAGGGGTCAGTGTTGGGCCCTGGAGACAGCAAGTTATAGGTTAGCCAGGGAGGGGATCTGGCGGAAGGTCAGACAGTGGTGATATGGAAGACAAAACAGATGGGACGCAGAAGGAACCTCCCTTCCCAGGGGATGGGGACTTTAGGGTTACAGCTCCAGGGGCCACCTGGCCAGGGGCGGGTAGGCTGTAGGAAGGCAGCATAGATGGAGCGTGGCCTGAGAGGAGGGCGATTGCTGGCTGAGGGGCGGAGGACTTCCTTCCCAGAGTGAGGTTCCCCAACCCTCGGTTTGAAGGAGGCAGCAGAGCTGGGGGATCAGCCCCCAGCTCCCCATCAACAGATTGCAGGGTGACGAATGAGATGGAGGAGACAAGGACAGCGGGAGGGATGACGTGGCCGGCATCACACTGCCCCCTGCTGGGTCGGATCGTACCTTCCTCGGCGGATGTTTCTTCAGGAGCCAAAGAGAGGCCAGGCAGAGAGAGAGAGGAAAAGGAGCTGTTTGACTTTCCCTTCTGTTTGGGGGGGCCTTCCAGCTCCTATAAGACACCCTACTCCACAGTGAGGCAAGGGTCCCCTGGGCCTGGACAGTAGTGACAGGACCAGAAAAAGATATCAAGGACATCTATCAAAAATGGGTCAGGGATTCAAGTACTGGCTCTGCCACTAACTTACTGTATGACCCTGGGTCTCAGGTCCCTCTTTTGCACATTGAGGGGGTCAGATCAAGGACACTAAATTTAGATGCCCATGGAGCATCACAGGCTGGGAGGGAAGTGGAGGACATGTGCCTGTGTTGGGCAGTCCCTGCCCAGCTCCACTTTGTGGCCAAGTGGACCTATGTAGGACCCACTGGGACCCAACCTTCTCATTTTTCAAGGGAATCTGGAAATCATAATTGTTAACATAAAATCTGGTTTTTTTTGGGGGGGGGGGAGACAATCTCAAGCTGTCACCCTTGGTAGAGTGCAGTGGTGTCATAGCTCACAGCAACCTCAAATTCTTGGGCTTAAGCAATTCTCTTGCCTCAGCCTCCCAAGTAGCTGGGACTACAGGCGCCTGCCACAATGCCTGGCTAATTTTTGTTGTTGTTGTTGCAGTTGTCTTTGCTGATTTTGCTGGCCTGGGCCTGGTTCAAACCCGCCAGCCTGGGTGTATGTGGCCAGTGCCCTACCACTGAGCTACGGGCACCGCCCAAATTTCCTGATCTTTAAATGTTAAAACAGGTCCCTGTGTGCTGTCCTGGGCCTGTGACATGTGAGCTCTGGCTTAGCTAACCTCTCAGGCAGGCCCCTCAGCTCTAGCAGTTAGGGGTTCTGATCCCCTGAGGGCCCAGGGGTGGAGGATGTATGTATGTGTGTGTGTTTCTTACTTAAATCCCCAGCCCGTGCCTCCCAGGACGATGGCTGCAACCAGGACAGCCCCAGCGATGGAGCCAATGATGATGTTGGTGCCACTGGGACCTGGGGAGGAGGGCAGGGCTTGGTTGGCAGGGACAGGCATGGAGAATGTGAAAGACAGACCCACCCTGGCCAGCTCCAGCCTCACCCTTATATTTTTCCGTCTCTCCTGTGGGTGGGGACGTGGGCAGGGGGTTGTGGATGCTGCAATCTTTGCCTGTCCAGTCTGGTTGGCAGATGCACTTCCCTTCATTGCTGCAGACCTAGAGGTAGGGCAATGTCAGCAGCAGTGAGCAGGGCTCTATCCCCTCTTATAAGCCTCTTCCACTGTCCCTGGCCTCTAGGCACCCACCCCATGGTGGGAACATATCCGGCGCTCCCCGCTGCCAGGGCAGGTGCTGAAGTTGAAGGCAGAGGCTGGCAGGCAGCGGTGGTCCAGGCACAGCATGTTGGGCCCACAGGCTGTGCCATCCTCCACATAGCTCAGGTCAGAGCCGTCGGCCAGTTGCACATGGCCTCCCCTGCAGAACAGCACAGCCCGCCTCAGCCCCGGCTCCTAACTCCCATCATGGCAGCAACATCCCACCCCCAGCCATGGTTCCAGTCAACACCTGCAGTCCAGCTCTTTGCCCTGGTGGTAGAAGGTGACACTGCTGATGTCTCCCCCTAGGTCGCCCAGCCGAGGAGCTCCAGAGATGTTGACACAGAGAAGAAAGCCACAGAGCACATCCCTGTTGGGGTATGTTGGAGACAGTGAGCCCCAATCTGAGGTCAGTTGAATCTGACCTCAGATTCAACTACTGAGCTCTAATCTGTCCTAATCCTGTCATCTGATTTGTCACATATTCTCTCACTGGGACTCACAGGCTCCTCCTAGGTGAACCTGCTGCCCCAGAGCTGGGAATGCCCCATGGGAGCTTTGGCTACTCACTGCTTATTGCACTGGACCCAGCCTGATCCTTTGCGCCCACAGTTTCCACGCTCTGTCCCCTCCACATTCAGCTTCTCATAGCAAAAGCGATCAGCAGCCTCTGTGGGAAATGGTGCTTGTTGTCACCCTACTGACCCTAGGACCTCAGGCCTACACTTCCAATATTCTGGTTTGATCCCCAATCTGGCTGGTTGCCTGAGATCCTAAGGAGCCACAATTTGATGGGGGGGGGGCTACTCAGCTGGAACCTGTCCCTCCCCAGCCTCTTGATTCTGGGTCATCCAGAGTCCCCTCCCCCATCCCTAGCCAGACTCACGGTGGCCCCAAAGGGCCTGGCACTGCCGGTCCCGCGTTTTGCAGCGGCCTCCATAGCAACGGCCCTGAAAGACCAACAAACAGACAACAAGAAACAGAGACACTTAGGGATCAAAGTGGAGACAAGAGACTGCACTGAGTCCAGAGAGGGGAGGCCCTCCAACCATCATACCTGTTCGTGATCACAGTAGTAACCATCCAGCTTGTGCAGATTAGGGGGACACTGTGGAGAGAGGCATATGGCTGAGCTGAGTGGTCCTGGGATTAGGAGCTGAAGCCTGTCTCAGGGAAGTGCCAAATGCCCCCCATGTTGGGGTACACATTACAGGGCTCTTCCACATCAAGGACAAGGGCACTCAGATTCCCACACCCAAAACTGTGCCTGCCTCCCTCAGTTTCCCGCACCTTCCTGGAAGGGCTGGGAGAACTAAATGCCTGGCACATAATAGATGTTAACTAGTTTTATTATCTGCTTTGATCCCTGGCACATGTCTGGTGCTGCAGCAGGTGCTTAAAGCCAGGGGACATAAGAACCCCTTTCTCAGATAAGGAAACTGAGTCCAGTCAGTGGGGACGTCGCCAGCTGAGTGGGGGGGCGAGGAGTGTAGTCGCAAGGCAATGTGAAACCAACAGGGGCAGGGCGCCTGGCCCAGGCCCGCAGGACAGCCCGGCTGGGCGAACCTGGCTCGAGTCCCCAGTGCAGGTCTCTGCGATGTCGCACTCGTTCACGGCCTCTCGGCAGGACACACCCCTTGGCTCGTACTAGGGAAGGGATACGTTCCCTGGTTTTAGGTAGGATAGATGCTTCGGCCCTGAGCTCCTCTGGGATCCCGCGCACTCCCAGTGAGCGGTCCCTAGAGTAGGGCTCCCTTCTGGGGTCCCCACCGACACCTCTGGGCTGCTTCCCGCCCCTCTCCGCTCCCACCCCATTCCTGAAAGGCCCGCCCAGGTTTACGCCCCACTTATCATTTCTTGGCAAGCTCCCTGCCCGTCGTAGCCCTGCCTCCAGCATCCCACGTGCACCTAAGCCCCACCCCTACATTCCATTGGCTCGTTCTCCTCACTAAGTCCCGCCCTCATATTGTCCTGCCCCATGACTCCTCCTCGCTCCCTAACTCCCGCCCCTTCGCCTGCAGGTTTCCAATCTGCGCTCCTTTGTCTGGGCCCCGCCTCCTCCCGGTCTCCCCGCGCGTCTCCTCACCTTGCAGCGGCGACAACAGAGCCCATCGCTGCACATGGCGTCGTGTGTCAGGGTGCATTTCTTGCAGCAGTTGCCACCCGCGCGGCTGCACTCCTGAGGGATGCGGAAGAAGGGGAAAGAGGCAGGCGAGTCCTTATCCTCCCCGTTCCTGCCTCGTGCGCATTCCGCGTCCTGGCTCCGCACCTGGTGCCCGCATTAGCCGCTCACCTGCACTGAACCGCAGTCACACTCCTCTCCCGCCTCCACGAAGCCGTTCCCGCACTCAGGGGGGTCCAGGAGCTGGACCAGGAGGGCATGTCGGGAGTCTGGCCAGGACACTGCCCAAGCCCCGCTCCCATGTTCCCCGCCCCGGGCTGGTACCTTGAGGGGTTTGTTAAAGAGGCAGCTCCCGCCGCCCTCCTGCAGAAACTGATTGTACTCGTCGATGCTGCAGCGCGAGAACTTGCGGGGAAGGTAAAACCTAGGCAGGGACGAGAGGACCGTGCTTCTGGGTCCTCTCCTCTCGCCCCTTCTTAAGATTGGGGAGGGAGCGCACTGGGGACTCGGTCACCACCTAGAGGAGGCTGAGGATCTGCCCCGGGACTACACGAGAATCCTCCTACTTGCCCATCAAGGAATGGGCAGAGGAGGGCGCTAGCGTGTGGAACCTCAGGACTCCGAGAGGGCTGGAGAGCCCAAGAGGGAAGGTGCCTCCAAACGAGTCTTGGGCGACGCCTAGTGGCGACAGTGAGCATTACAGTGTAACCAGTTTGGGCGTCCCTGCAGGAGAATCTGGGTCTCCCTCGGCGTCTTGAGGCCGCTGGGTCCAGACTGCCATCCAGTGCTTGCTCTAGGGCTCCCCTTGCCCAAGACCCTACTCCCAGTTTGTCCCCAAGAACTCACCCAGTGTCCTCCATGATGCAACCCAGCCAAATGTCCGGACACTTGCAGTCTCCTGAAGGGTGAGCCAGGTGGTTATAAGGGAGGGCCAAGGACCACTGCCCCATACTTACACCCTCTTCATTCTAGAGATGCTGGGTGTGGGTCTGGGCTGGTTGTGGGGCCCCACTGGGGTCCCCAAGGATCAATACCTGCCGAACTCCGATGTTTGTTCCACATCATGCCCAGGTTCTGCCCCAGTGTCTGGGCCAGGGTCACTGCCATAGCCCCCATATTGCCATACTGAGAATGAGGAAGATGGAAGACAAAGGTGTCTACATCCTTCCAACAGACCCTTTCAGCCCCTGCCCCAGCCACGTCCCCTCACTGCTCACCTCATTCACACCGCCACCCCGAGAGAGTGAGCAGATGCCCCCCACATAGGCTGCTCCACTGCTGGTGCTCTGGAAAGTCCTGCCCCTGGAAGGGAGGGATTGTCAGGGCAACCTTCTGCCCTCCCTCCCCATGGGAGGGAGCTCTTCCTAGAGGTGGTCCCAGACACAAGGGGGTTCTGGGGGAGCCCCTGACACTACAGTCTTTCCTTGGGGGGTAAGACTAGCCTTGCCCTTCACAGCAACCTGTATGACCTCAGACAAGCCCCTCCCCCTCTTTGAGTTCCTTTACCCATAAGCCAACAGAGGTTCCTATGTGATAATCTCTAGTTGCAAGGCCCTTTAATTAGACTTTTCCCTCTGTTAGGACACTGGGTTCCTAAGAAAGGGATGTTTGGTACAGTGTGAAAGGGGAAAGATAGAAGAGGAGGTGAGGGGCAGAAGAGGACCACCAGGGTCAAGGCAAAGGGCATCAGCCTAAGATGCAGGGGAGGGTGAATATGACTGGCAGCAGGGAGCAGGTACCTGCTGGTGCACGGTGAGCCCAGTCCCCAGACTGAGAAAAGCACCTGGCACAGGGCAAGGGCTAAGTAACCCTAAGCACTGAAGCAACCATTAAAAGCTGGCATGGTGTGTGGCATGGAGGACTTACGAGAAGAGGTGGGTGGCATCACTAGGCTCAGGCAGACCCTCCCGCCGGTAGACCATGAGCCGGGCCAGGGTCTCCAGGAGGTCATCCTGCACCTGGATCTTGTCCCCATCTGCCCATGTTTCCATGGCAACCAGCACAATGCGGGTGTTGAGCTGTTCCTTGTACATCTGGGCACAGGGGAGAGATGAGGGGACTGGGGGGTGGGAGTGGGTGTGAGGGGACAGGACTGCAGGAGGGCCTCAGTCTGCCTTCCAAGAAGTAGGGACCAGGGGCTGACAGTGCTCTTACATGTGTATGGTGGGGTGGGTCACATGAAGGAGAGGGAAGGGAGAGAGGGCTGCTTACCACATCGGCCAGGTTTACTACAGACTTGGCAAAGTTGCTGGTGAGGACCACTGACTGTCGCATCTGCTCAAACTGGGAGCAAGAAGAGTGAGAAGGGGTGGTACCTGTGGCTCAAAAGGGTAGGGCGCCAGCCCCAGGCAAAAAAACAAGTGAGAGGAAGATGATGATTTTTTTTTTTTTTTTGCAGTTTTTGGCTGGGGCCAGGTTTGAACCTGTCACCTCAGGTATATAGGGCCGGCTACCTACTCCTTGAGTCACAGGCAGTGCCTAAGATGATGATATTTTTGCGGCCCTTCTCCCAGTGTCCCCCCAGCCTAGGAACTCACCAGCTGGTGGTCATTGATCACGATCAGCTCCACATACTTGGTCTCACTGTGCACCGTAGGGTGGCCCCTGCGGACCTGGGGGGTGGGTGGGCACTTGGAATCAGTCCCCTCCATGTCTAACCTCATGGCCAAACCAGGGACAGACTCCAGGAAAGATTAGGGGGATCTCAGCTCCAGCCAGGAGCAGTGCCAGCCCCCCCACTGGCAGAGAGTCCCCTCCATCCCCAGCTCTGGAATGAGGGTAGGCAGCCTTGGTTTGCTACGATGGGGACTTGGGTAGATACCAGTGGGGAGCTCTTCCTAGAGGTGGTCCCAGACACAACAGTCTGAGCCCTCCTTTGCCCTAGCCATGGATGGGGGTGTCCTGCTCTGGACTATGACATGAGGTCTGCGCAGCTTGAGGTCTGTGCGGGCCCGGGCCCCCGTACCTGCCTTTTCCTTCTCAGCCTTGGCCGGTTTGGAGGAGCAGAGTGGGCAGGGGCAGTGAAGAGGCAGCCTGTGGGGAGGGGACAGGTGAGGAGTGCACAGCCTCTCCCCCTACCCAGTCCCAGTCCCGCTTTCCCTCCCTTACCTGGTTCCCTGCATCCAAGGAGGGCTGGGAGGAGAGGGGTCCGGTAAATGAGGTGGGGAAGGGGTCCCTGCAATAAGGGAGAATTAGTTCTCAGGGGCCCAACCAGGTCTGTTCTGGGCCCAGTTAGGGGGATAGTTCCAGCCCTTCCTCCCACCCCACCCTAGGGTGACCCAGAATTGGCCAGAGCTCCCATGTCGGATCTGATCTCCCAGATGCTCAGATTCCGGGGTCAAGGCCTGGGGGCACCCTGAGAGACAGGGGCAAAGGACATTGGAGCCCAATGAGAGGTCACTTGGGGGACAGAGGGGACATTGGAGCTGTGGGCACAGAGAAGGCAACCAGAGCTGGGGTCACTGAGGAGGGCAGTGAGGCTGGGATTACTGAGGGAGGACGAGGAGAAGATGGCAGCAACAGCTGTTGGGACAAGCATGACAAGGCTTTGGAGGGACAGGCAGGGACTGTGCAGGGCTTACCTGGGGCGGTCCCCAAGGCCCAGCCATCTCTTGGGGCTCCACGATGTAAGTCAAGTTCCCGTCAGAGAAGACCCCACTGTGGAGAGAGAGGTGTAGCTCTCTATTGTTCCCAGGCCCATGTAGGGAGCCTGTCCCTGCTGCCTAGCCCTCCATACTCACTGCAGCCCCTGGCAGGTGGAGAGGGCGGCAAAGGAGTGCGGGTTTCCTCGGAGCTTGCCTTGGTAGTAGCAGTGGTCTCCAGCTCCCTGGAGGAGAGAACAGTGAGGAGGGCATGCTCCTGGCCCAGCATGAGGCAGGAAGACAGCCAGAGCCACTGAGCTGCCCTTTGGGTAGGTGGCCACAGTCCCTGGGTACAACTGGGGCTCTGGAGCCTGGTTCTACACTGGTGGTGCTCCTAATTTTCTGTGTCACCTGGGCAAATTCCAAGCCTTCTTTGGGCTTCCTTCACTTCACCTATGAAGTGAGGACATTGGACTATACCAGTGGTTCTTAGCCACTTGCTGGGGCTGGTAAAGAGACCACAGACTCCTTGGAGAGTGACAGCTAACACTTAACACCTACTATGTGCCAGGCACAGCTCTAAACAGTTACCACATACTATCTCATTTAATTGGCTGATTGCTGTGGACTCACTCCTGACACACAGTCTCACATGCTGTCTCCTGGACGCCCCTGAATCTGTGGTCTGTGCTGAGAAGTCTAAGCACTTTGTGTCCTCCTGGCTGGGCTCATGGGGCAGAGGGGACCAGCAGCGCCCTCCTTCCCCAACTCTGCTTCCTGCAGAATTACTTGTGCTCCAGTTACTGAACAGGCTGGTGGTGGGGGGTGCTATTTATAGACACTTATTCATCTTTGTTCAGGCTCCAGCCTCCAGGGGCTGGACCCTGGTGTCCCAGGCCGCTGGGACTTCTGGGGTCTTGGTACTTGAGTCACATTTCCTCAACTGCCCTTCCCAGAAGAGTCTTTGGAGGGGGTGGTCCTGGTAGTGGACATGGAACAATGAGGGTCCTTGTGTGCCCTCTCTAAAGCAGGATGGCTGACTGGGAATGAGACCTCCAGGGCTGGGCAAGGAGTTCAGGGCCCCACACTATTCAGCCAGACACTGCTGACACTTGAGGCCTCCCAGGTAGGGAGAGGTGGGAGGTCTCGAGGGGCCAGGCCCATGCTGAGTAGAACCCTGATCCTGTCTCCACAGTCACCTGTTCCTACATCACTGACCACAGAAACAGCACCTCCATCCCACCTTGCCCCCTTCCAAAGGCACTCACAGTGCTGTGTTGTGTTGGCCCCTCCCGGCTGAAGTGCCGCTCCACGTATTGTGAGGAGAGGAGGTGACTGAAACCAAGTGGGAAGGAAGAAGGAGGGGGTCATGGAAGCTAGGTCAGGCTTGGGTCCTTCCCCATCAGGATCCAGGTCCCCCTGGCCTGGCCATCCTCCCCAACCCTCTTCCCATACAAGACATGCTCTGCCCACCCCACCTGCTGCCCTTCTTCCTGGGCTCAAGGCCACACTCACTGGTTCAGCTCTAGGTCCAGGGTGAAGTTTGAGTTGAAGGCTGGGATGACGAAGCTCACCTGGGCCAGATGGACAGGCTGGCATGGAGGAGGGCAGAGGGGGAATCAATCTGAGCATGTCTGATGGTGGGAGTCAGGGGAACTCCAGAACAAGGAGTGGCCCCAGGGAGGGGTTGACCCCAGCCCTAGTAGCTCAGGAGACCATTGATTTTGGGGCAAAACACTCTGCACAAGCTCCTCTTCCTCCAGACCCTGCTCTTTCACTGGGTAGCAGGGGCAGGAGGCTCATCCCTGGACACAGCCCATGCTCTGGGCCAGCTCAGACTGCCCTTGCCACATCACACCCAGCCACCGTCAGGTAGGATAAAGGGAGGCCCAGAGTGTCAATGGGAAGGGGCCAAGGGCCTGTGGGTTGCAAACAGGAGCTGGGAAGCACATCCTTACCCTGGCCCCAGCATCAAATGACATAGAAGGTCCCAGATCTCACAGATAGGGCTGGGGCCCTGGAAGCTGGGGTGATGGGCAGCTGCCATCCTGTCAGGGCAAAGGGTTTGGCTCCTCTACCCCCAAATCCATTGCCCTCTGCCTTGCCCAAAGCAGCTCATCTTTAATATTTCAATTCCATGGTTAATTTTTAAACACGGAAGTTTTCCTGATAAATTTTTCAGAGGGGCCTGTGCAGTGGGGTTGGGAGGCTCCAGGTCACCATGGCAACGCACCAGGCCTGAGCAGGATGGCTGCCCTCCCAGGCCTGGTGCTCCTGTGGGGGATAGAACTTCAGCATTGAGGGGACCTATGTCACAACAGCCCTAGGGCTCCCACACGGGGAGGCTCCCTCATCCCATCCTAAGTTGGAGTACTTGACCTCAGACTTCACAAAAGATCTGGAGGCTCGGGAAAGGCAGAGAGAATGAAGAGCCGGCACCTTCTTCCCCGCCCCATTTGTATAAGAATACTGACCTCCAGACACCCAGATGAGGGTCACCCCATTCTGCCCTGCAGACAGAGGACTTTTGTTCACTGTCTTGCTTTTGTGGAAGGGGGGGAGGTGGGACAGAGTGGAGGAAGGAAGGGAGCCCCATGTCCATGTTACGAAATCCCAAAGCCTGATGATGCCTGGTCGGCCTGCTTACCCACCACTTAATCCTTACTAATCTTTACTGAGCACTTCTTACGGGCCAGGCACTGGTCTAAACCCTGTGCAAGTATTATCACATTTGATCTTCACAACACTCCTATGGGAGAGATGCTACTGTTATTCCTGCCTGACAGATGGGGAAACTGAGGCACAGGAAAGGCTAACTAAATTGCCCAAGGTCACACAGCTAAAAAGTGGCAGAAGTGGAATTCAAACTAGGGAATCTGCTTTCAGGACCCTCTTGCCCCCAAGATGAGGCAAGATGGAAATGGAAACGAGCCCAGTGTCCATGGGAGAGGGGCAAGGTGGGGCAATGGGCCAGAGCTCAGACAGGCAGACCTCTGAGCCCCAAGGACACTGACTCACCCCATCCCAGGCTGACCAAGGCTCCCAGCTCCATCCTGAGCCCCTACAGCATCGATCAGACTCGAAATAGAAAGTCAAGGACAAGGAGTCACTGCTTCCTTCTCCCCAGCCCTTGGCCTAGACCATCTCTGCCCTCTCCCTACTCTGGGCCCGCATAGCTCTACTTCCACCTCTACCCTGCCACACCTGGGTCACCCCTGTCCTCCCCTCCCCTCTACTACTTTGGACCCTTCCTACTTTGTCCACCCCCACCCACAAGGCCCTCTCCCAGCCTGCCCAGGCCCCTTACCCTGGCTCAGCTCTCACTATATAGCCTCAGGAGTGACCCAGCATCCTCACTAAGCCTTAGATTTTCCTGCTGGAAACCGTAAGATGAGCCCAGATGAGAGGCTGGGAGGTTGGCGGTGTGGTGAAGACTCATTCTGGGCCTGGAGGATTCCAGGAGTCTGCTCTGGCACCAAAAGACTCTCCTGACTTGGGAATTCAATGAGTAACCCTCAGGCCTCTTCCCCAAAACCTGGGGAAAACTCAGACTGCTAGGGGAGCAGTGTCAGATGCCCCAGGATCCACTTTGCAGCCCAGTGAGCCCTTACTCACCCAGTCCCCAGCAGGATACAGGCCTCAGGCCAGATAAGACCCTGGGGGGCAGTGCAAGAGCAGCTGCAGGGTTGGGGGGGCTGACAGGGGCAGGGAGGGGGGTGGCCATGGAGCCCCCCAAAAGGTAGTGGGGGAAGGAGAAAGAAGCCACACACTGAGGCACATTGCTTGCCTTGGCCTGAGGGGGGAGACACGGCCCTGTCTCTTCTAAGAGAGGGTCAGGCAAGGCTATCTCGGTCCCTAGGACCTCTGCATACTAGGTACCTGTGGAGGGACTCCTGCTAGCACAGAGTGCCCAGACCCCCAGCCAAGGTTTATGCCAATGTTCTGTCAAAGCCGAGCTGCTCTCTTTGCCGGGTCCTGCCCTGCCCTCACCCTATTATCCCTCCATCCCTCTGTCCTGCCAGTCCTCCAGCCGACCCTGTGCCCTGCACTGGCCTCTTGCTTCCCTGCTCCAGGGCTCTCACGTGCTCCAGCTCATTTTATCTCAACCTGGCCAGGCCGTCTGGTCCTCATTTTACAAATGCCATGCTGAGGCTCAGAGAGAGACACCTGGAGGCGACTGGCCTGGGGTCATGGCTGGACACTGGAGAAGAGTGGGACTGAGTCTCACCCTCAGTCTGGAGTTTGTGTTGCCATGGCAGCTATGGCCACCTAGCAGAAGTGACCGCCCCTCTACAGGAGGCTCCTCTATCACTAGCTTGGCCACCCTCCCAGGCAGCTGGTTCAGGAAGACCATGCCTCATCCTCTCTGAACCCCTTTCAAGCCTGATCAGACACAGGGTGCAAAGAGAAGGAGGCAAAGATTCTGCTGAAGTCTCAGAATCACAAATGCAGATGCCAAGCCTGTGCCCTGGACCTACAGTCACAGTCTCGGGAAGGGGGTACTAAAGAGCTTTAGGATTCCCAAGTGCCCCATAAAATACAAGCATGCAGGACATTATTCCCCACAACCTCTGGGCCCCACCCCTCAAATACTACCCCCGAATTTCTGTACCTGGACCTCCATCTACTCCCACAACCCTTGTCTGTGAAGCCTGCACCTGCCAATCCATACAGGCCTTTCGCCCCCCTCCACCTCTGGGCCTTTAAGCACATAGGTCTTGACATAGATGTCTTTGATCACTGATTCGTCTTTTCATGTGGGTGACCTCTAGTCTCTTAGAACAAGAGCTATGCCTGACTCTTTCTTTGCTCTTGATCATGTTGAATGGAAAGGCATCACAAGGCCTGAGTGGCTGCTTCACTCCTTCAGCCTCAGTTTCTCCATTGGTAAAATGGTGTTGTTGTAAGGATTAAATAAAAGCCCCCCCCCTTTTTTTTTGAGACGGAGCCTCAAGCTATCCCCCTGGGTAGAGTGCCATGGCATCACAGCTCATAGCAACCTCCAACTCCTGGGCTCAAGCGAGTCTCCTGCCTCCGCCTCCCAAGTAGCTGGGACCACAGATGCCTGCCACAATGCCCAGCCATTTTTTGGTTGCAGCCATCATTGTTGTTTGGCGGGCCCGGGCTGGGGATTCGAACCCGCCACCTTAGGTGTA
This sequence comes from Galagoides demidoff, assembly GCA_963574575.1. Taxonomy (NCBI): domain Eukaryota; kingdom Metazoa; phylum Chordata; class Mammalia; order Primates; family Galagidae; genus Galagoides; species Galagoides demidoff. The sequence goes on from CAUYQV010097378.1 coordinate 16,622, forward strand.
TGTGGCTGGCGCCTTAGCCGATTGAGCCACAGGCGCCAAGCCCTGATGACCTCTTAAGAGTTTATTTTAGGGTTGGGCATGATGGCTCACTCCTGTAATGCCTGTAATCCTAGCACTCTGGGAAGCTGAGGTGGGTGGATTGCCTGAGCTCACAGATTCAAGACTAGCCTGAGTTAGAGCAAGACCCTCTCTCTAAAAATAGCTGGGCATTGTGGCAGGTGCCTATAGTCCCAACTACTAGAGAGGCTGAAGCAAAGAATCACTTGAGGCCAAGAGTTTGAGATTGAGTAGATGTCATGACACTCTACTGAGGGTGATGAAGTAAAACTGTCTTAAAAAAAAAAACAAAATGGGGGGGGCAGAATATTCTGTGAATGTCTGCCAGACCCATTTATTTTAGAGCACCATTTAAGTCCAATGTTTCTTTATTTATTTTCTGCTTCTGTGATCTGTTCTGTTCTGTCAGTGGGATGTTGAATTCCCCAGCAGTTATGATGCTATGCTATTTATCTCTTTGCTTAGATGAAGTAGAATTTTCTTTACAAATCTGAGAACTGTGTTAGGTGCATATACATTCAGGATTTTTATGTCTTCTTGTTGAATTTCTCCCTTTCTCATTATATTCTGACCAACTTTGTATTTTTTTATTATTGTTGAATTAAAGTCAATTTTCTCTGCTATGAGAATGGCTACATCTGCTTTCTTTTGGTCTCCATTTGCATTTTTTTCTATCCTTTCACCATGAGTCTGAGTCTTTGTGGCTTACATGTGTTTCTTAGAGACAGTGGATACTTGGATTATATATTTTTTTTCATTTCTTGGGTGTAGTGTTCAGAATGCTAATGTTGAGTGACAACATTGATGAGTAGGGTGCTGTTCTGTTCATCACACTGTGTGGTACCTTAGGCTTTGTTTTCCTTCTTGGACTATTGGTTTAGATAAGCTGTGAGCTGTAGCTTTTGTGTGGTTTTATACTGGTTGTGTTTATTGTTTTGATTCCTGTATAATGGAATTCCAAATATTTCCTGTGGGCAGATCTGGTCATGATGAACTTCCTCAGTGTTTGCTTGTCTGGAAAAGTCTATATTTCTTGTTCATCTATGGAATTTAGCAGGATGCAAAATTCTTGGCTGGAAGTTGTTCTGTTTATGAAGCCTGAAGATAGGGCTGCAATTCCTTCTAGCTTTAAAGTCTCTACTGAGATGTCTGTAGTTAGCCGCAGGGCTTTTCCTTTGCAAGTTACTTGATTTTTCACCTCATAGCTCACAGACATTCCTCTTTTATATTGATTTTGGCTAATCTGATGACTATTTGTCTTGGTAATTCTCTCTTTGCAATAAATATCCTAGCTGTTTTGTTCTTTTTTTTTTTTCTTTTTTGCTTTTGAATGTATAAATTGCTAGCAATACAAGGGGAGTTTTCCTCAATTATTCCCCAAACGGTTTTCTAGACTGTGTGCTTTTTCTTTTACACCCTCAGGGATGCCTAGGATTCTTACATTTGTCCATTTTAGATACATATTTCTTACAGGTTTTGTTTTTTCCTCCTGATTCTTTGTTCTTTATTTTAGACTGGATTAGTTAGCAAAAATTGTCCTCAAGCTCTGAAATTCTTTCTTCTGCCTGGTCTAATATATTCTTAAAACTTTCTACTGTGTTTTGTATTTCCTTATATTAATTTATCATTTCCAGAAGTTTGAGTTTTTTAATACATCTATCTCTTTAGTAAATTTTGCATTCATTTCCTGAATTGTTTTTCTTATTTCTTTGAGTTAGTTTTCCCTCTTCTCTTGGATTTCATGGCTCTTTGAAAGGCTCAGAAAGATAATCGGAGCTACTGGTTTAGGTTTTATTTTATTCTGTCCAATTCAGGCCAATATTAAGAAGCCTATAATACTCTCAAAATTATCGGGTAAGAAGAGTCTAACTTGGAAAGTCAGTTTATGAAATTTTAGGGACAAAAGGAAACCTTTTTCTTTGCTCTTAGAAGTTTCACTGAAGAAACAACTGACGAAAATGTAGCTTAATAAGAGACATGGCAACCCAATTTATTACTACTTTGCATGCACATAGAAAAATCACTGAATGATTGCCCAGTATCTTAATGGGTACAGATGCTTAATACTCTACTCCTTAGGAGAAAGGAGATGAGAAAGTATGGATAATTTTAGGGGGATAGTAAATTATTTTTAGGGATATTCAATGGTCTTGGAGGACATACAATGGTCTGGGACAAAAAGCAGACAGTGGTTTGTGACAAAAATATGCCCAGATTTATTGACAGACAAAATTCTGTCCAGATTTGTGGACAGGCAAAAGTCTTCCTTCCTGTGATATGACTTTGGTTAAAGAAAAATCAAGGAAAGGACTGGGGTTAATTGTTTTCTTCTTTGGTAGATCTGTTTTTTGGGCAGATAAGGGAACTTCAGAAAACAACTTTATCCCATGTTTTGGGAGAGAAAAGAGGTGAGAATGGAGAAAACAATTATTCTCCTTTATAGATCTGTCTGGTCTTTATGCAGACAGGAGAAAAGTCTCTTCTAGCATCTGTTGATGTATAAAGAGATTTAATTCAGAATAGTCATGTTTTAGGGTGGCATTCTCTGTGCCCCTTCAAAATGAAAGCCTAGTTATCATCAATTCTTCTTCCTACTTTTCATTCCATGTTGATTTTATCATTTAAAATTAAATGAATTGGCAAATATGTTACTATAAGAAAAAAATTTTATTAAGATTCTTCCTATCTTAAGCTTGTTTTTAGCCCCAGAAGAATAGCTGCTAACCACAACTAGGCTCCGAGGAGAGACTCATGGTGCCAGATTACCAAAGCAGGCCTTATCAATCTGGTGGCCAACAGCCAGCTTTATGCCGTTTAGTTGACCATCTGCTTGTGGTCTTTGGCATGTATGAGATTTTCTTTTTAATAAGATTTTGGTTTTGAAATACGCAAAACTTTAAGTAGTTCAAAAGTTAAACCAATGCTAAAAGCATATTCAGAGAGGCCTCACTCCAATCCCTGTCCTGTCCACCCCATTCCCTATCCCCACGTGGAGGCATTTAATTTACTTTTTTGTTTGTCTGTCCCTAGTAAATGCCTAGCATGCATTGATCAGTGATGTAGAGGAATTATTCAGGTAAACACACATGGCCACAAAATGGAAGAACTATGTGTCAACCCATGGCAGACTGGCACAGAAGTGAAATACTCGATTAAACTCTCAAAGGCCTTATTGAGGTAACATTGTAGGAGTAAAACAGGATTTGAGATCAGCAGGGTTTATCATTTACTATCTGTATGACTTTGAGCAAACTTCTTCCTTTCTTTGAGCTTCATCTTCCCTGGTCATGAAATTAGGAACAATAATGTCTACTTTGCAGAAATGTAACAAGGAAAACAGGTGATATATGCAAAGTAAGTAGCAGATTGATGGACACATAGCAATTACCCAGTGTATGTTTCCCATTAGAACTAGTAAAGCTACAATAATATCAATCATACAGATGAGTACAGGAAACGTGTATCGTTGAATTCTCTTTAAAGGATATTCTGTTTTGATTCTATGTTGATTCTATTTAATAAAATTCAAATTTCTGAGGAATTGATGAACTTGAATCATAGGGCCAGAAATGCAAACCAGCTTAGGTTTGGTATTTCATGGTCTCAAAAAGATTAAAAGAATCTCAAGGATAATAACAACATTGCTTCATTTTTTAAAACAGAACTTTTTAATATTTTAATGGAATTGAACGTTCTACTACTACTAGAAGGCATGAAGAAATAATAAGGTAATTTCTAGGTGAAGTGAGTCTTGCTTTAACTTGTGTTCGCTTAATTTCCTCACTATTTTCCTTTTCTATTTGCAATATAAGATATTTTTATGCTCCTTATGTTTTAAGGAATTTTTGTTCTGTGTTTAAGACAAAGAAGGTTGAACCATGCAGAGGTGGAATTTAATTTGTGTAAAATCCTCTTAATGGCATGGTCTAATTAAGATACCCATTAAATTCATGTAATGCTAATTTAATTTGGAGGCAAATGTAATTGAGCACTATTGAATTTCTTTTAACATAAAATTAACACAGTGGACATAAAATGGATGTGCTAATTGAATACTATTATCAGAAATATATGAATGAACATCATATACTGCTATCTTGATTGAAATAATTCTTCTACAAAATGAGACGTACTGCTCTTACCAGATTTATTTGTGTAATTTATATGAAGCTGTATGAGCAAGACTGTTAGTGACTTTTTCTGAAGACAAAGATCACTCAATAGCTTTTCTTTTTATTCCGATATTGATAAATAATACCTCAGCCCCAGTCTTAGAGAGTATTGTTATATTTCTGAAATTTATAATGGTAGATTGAGCATATCAGTTTGTATTAAAGCAGATCTCAAACTTTTTGATCTCAAAATCTTTATTCTCTTAAAATTATTCAAGTCTTCAAAGAGCTTTTATTGCTATAGGTCAGGGATGTCCAACCTTTTGGCTTCTCAGGGCACATTGAAAGAAAAGTTGTCTTGGGCCACACATTAAACATGCAAAGCTGTTGAGCCAAAATAAAATAAAAGAAAAGAAAAGGTCTGTGCATAATTTTCATGATATCTGCCACCACAAATAAGCAAAGAGGTCTTCACATAAAGATCCTAAATAGGAAGTGGTCCTTTCAGAGACTCTTTTAAAATCATCAAGCAGGTCTCAAGTTTGTGATCATCAATATAGATAAAGTACATATCCAAATAATAAAACATCTTTGGGGTTTTAAAAATATTTTTTTATTTTGAAAGTATAAGCAAAGTGGTCAGTATAAAACTGGTGGCATATTTGACATTGTATCTGAGAAACCAAGGCATCAGGATTTGGTTCTGTGAAAGTAGCTACAACTCTCAGTCAGTTCAAGGGGCTTGGAGATATTTTGATCAACTTTTACTCATGTATTTCATTCTTGAAAGCAGTTGCTAGCAATGGTAGGTGCTGCCCAAAAGTGATGACATGAATAAGGTGTGATTATGAAGTGAAGGAGTTTTGTCTCTGGGAAGATAGGACTTATGAAAGACTAATGAAAAGACATTATCAAAATTTTCTTTAAGTTGAATGTCAGATTACAGCTCTATGCATCTCATATGAAAGCTGGCAGGCAATATATTTATGTTCACTGAAAATGAAGCTGCAAATGCACCAAAATATTGATTATTTTCCTGGAAATTTTCTAATTGGTCTTCAAATTCTGATATCAAACTGAAAAGCAAACAAGGCTGCATACTACCCACGGTTCACAGGACGGTGTTTGGCCAATGTGTTGAAATTCATACAATTGTTTGCCTGAATTAGAGCTTGCTATAATTTCAGTTTCATTTGGGAATACTGTTATGGTTTGAAACATTGTATTGATAAGTTGGTTTTCACCTAGGAGATGCATGTTTAACTCATTTAAATGAGCGGCCAAACATGCTAAAGATGTTAAATCTGAAGCTAGTTATCATTAAGTTCTGGAACAAATTTGGTTTTTGATTTGGTAAACAATTTGACAGTATGTTGCAAATTGTAAGATCTTTTGAACATTTGGTCTCAACTTAGCCATCTTACTTATGAAAAGTAAATGATGTTGCTGTAGCAAGCATCAATACTTTAAGGAATTCCTGGAATTGGTGATGATTCTTGGCTCTTATGAAATTCAAAGGGTTTTTTTCATTTGTTTGAGACACAGTCTCATTCTTTCAGTGACATGGGAAGAGTGTTGTGGTGTCACAGCAACCTCAAACTCTAGGGATCCAGTGACCTTCTTGCCTCAGCCTTTGAAGTAGCTGCTACTACAGGTGCCTGCCACCATTCTCAGCTAGCTTTTCTATTTTTAGTACAGATGGGGTCTTACTCTTGCTCAGGCTGATCTTAAACTACTGAGCTCAGGCTATCTACCCGCCTTGACCACCCAGAGTGCTAGGAAATTCATAATCATGATGATTTGTGTGACATTATCCATTTTAAAGCTTTTGTGCATCAATTTCCTTGATGTGTGATGAATAATGCTTTATCAAATGTGAGTTTGGGGTGACGGTTGCATCACTGCCTATTAATTTTCCAAGTCTCTCTCTTTTTCTTACCATTGCCAGGGCACCATCAGTAACTGTACCAGATATGTTGACAATAGACAAAGAAAATTGCTAACATATTTTTTACTGCTTTGTATAAATCTCTTGAGTTAGTTGTTTTTTCATGGTACTAAAGAAGCCATTTCTTCAGTGACATTATAATTGTCATTAATACTTCTAATAAAAATGGCAAGTTGAGCTATATTTGTAGTGTTGGTGCTGTTATCCATTGCTAATGCATGAAATTTAAAATTAGCAGCATTACTCGGCAAACTTCTTTCAATAGAAATTTTCTAATTTCTTCAGTTTGCCTGGCTGTGGTCTGGTGAAACAAACTGCTTTTACAAATATCCCCTTTTTTCAGGGAAATTATATCTGCCAAGCTTCCCATACATTGCTTAATAAACTTATCATCAGTAAATTGTTTTGATTTTTTTTTTGCTATTAAATATGCTACCACATAACTAGCTTTTACAATTGAATTTATCCAAGTTATAACTTTAAAAAAAATTTTTTGTTGAGAAGACAGACTTTTTTCAGTTCTGCTATTTTTCCTTAGGACATAATTCTTCATACGCATCAAATTTAGCAGCATGTTTTTGCATATAATGCCTTGTTTGAAGTATAGTCTTTGAAAACTTCACAGATTCCCTACAAATTAAGCAAAGTGTCCTACTATAGCCTTGACAAGACATAGTCACCTGTCCACTTTTCATTGAAGAATCTTTTTTCTTCTGTAACTTTTCTTTTTGGGGGTTATATTTTCTTTTGGGACAGTCCGGGTTTACAAAAACAATAATAGATAAGGGACTATATTTACTTTTATTATGAAAAATTATTTAATAGGAAAATAGCAAGCAAGGTTTGGGCCCTTCCACATCTCAGCTGGAGATGCAGGTGGATGGCCAGTTGTAAAGCATGGTAGGAGATGTGTGGGGTGCCATTGGAGTGTGAAAGTACCCTTCATAATCAAATAAGAATGCTTAGCTGACTTCTAACTAACATGAAATGTCTAACATTGCAATGATTAGTTGAAATATTATTGATAATCGCTGCCTCGCCAAGTTACCATGAGCACACATAACATCTGATGGTGTCAACTTGACACTCTGTGCTTGAATGATAACACACGGGAAGCCTCACACCACCGTGAAATTGAAACCAGCAGATGTACAAATAGTGAGAGCAGATGTATGTTTATTTTATAACACATTGCAACATGACTTTGTCATCTACAGAGTTCATGCTGGAGAACTGAGCAATTGAGTTCCACAAAAATTAAAAAAAAAAATAAAAAAATCACAAAAATCTCAATATTTTAAGTAAATTTGGGATTTTACGTTGGACCTCCTTCATAGCCACCTTGGGACATCCCTAAGTAGGTTATAGCCAGTGATCCTTGTTATAGGAGGAATTAATACTGGGAAATTTAAAATACATATTTACTAATTCATTTAAAATAACAACACTAAAACCTTCATATATTAACATGAATAGAATATGTTTTATGAAACGCGTAGATCTTTCTAATGTTGACAGATTTCATTATGAATCGTAAGAAAATTACACTTGTTAAAATCACTCTGCTGAAAAGTCTGTAAGTACAAGGAAGCTTTCACATCTTGGTGAAAAGCATACTTCTTCGAAATTTGAATTTTTGCTTAAAAGCTGTCAGTTGTTTTTTTTCAAAGTGACAGATTCTCTAATTCATTTTTGAGAGAGTACCTGCCTGTTGAGTACCCAGATCTGAATAATAGTAGCTTCTTAGTCATTCTTTCAATAAAAATCATATTAATGAAAAGAGCAGATAGTTCATCTCACAAGTCAAACAATGACACAAGGGCTTCTCCTTGAAATAACCACTGTACTTTAGTATGCAGCGGAATTGTTTCATAAAATTGTAAATATTGTCACAAAGAAAGTTAAAATCTGGGCATCAAAGTATTGGTATATAAATAAAATTAGTAATTTTTATGACTTTAATGAGAACATTTTAAAATAAAATTGGCATTTCTTCCTGCCTGCAGGTGAGTGGCCTTGAGAAATACATTGACTCCTGCAGCAGTTCAGTGCCAAAGTCCTGAATCATGCTAAGGCTCCTGCAGCTCTTCCTAGGATTCTTTTTTCATCATTAGTACAAATGTCAACACAGTGAAAAGGTCAAATAATGTCTTAGGATTATTATGAAAACAGTGTTGACCTTGAAGACCACGGGAAAGTGTCTTGAGGATACCCAGAGCTCTGTAGACCACACTTTGAGAACACTCTAGGAAGTTTTGTATTTGTCAAGGATGCAGAGATAACATTTACAAAGACAGGTGGGCCTATTTCTATTAGGAATAAAGACTAACATCCATGTTTTCTAAGAATTTGGGGCATCATGAGCTTTAGCAGGGAGAATAAAAACTACATGGCATGCCTTCTTAGTTGGTTTTGATATAAGATTTGTGTCACAAGTTGTCCAGAAGGAGGGGTTTACTTCAAACATTTGGAGCCTCAGGCAACTGGGGTGGGTAGGGCACTTGAGTGGGTTCAGGTCATTCAGTGGGGGAATGTTTGCTATTGCCACATACTTAGAAAGATGACTAGAGATAAAAATGTAGACAGAATTGTTAACAAATTAACGTAGTACATATTACACTTTGCTTAAGTCCTTGGATTTTATTTTTCATTGTGTAAGAGTATTTTTTTTCTTTGGCTAGTTTGAACAGGTTGTTGCTAAGAATGAGGTGAAATTCTAGTATTTCATAGTTTAAGAGGTATAAATAAGCAAGGAGGTTTTTAAAATATTCAGCTAGGGCATAAAAGTCTAAAAATGTCTGATGTTAATAATTACGTTTCCTTAGTGCTTTTTGCCACATAAGTGACAATTGTTTAGTGGAAGGGGATTTGCATTCAAGGAAAGCATGGCATAAGGTTGACGGCTTTGAAAGGTCACCTGATCTGTCCCCTAGATTGTCCCCTAAGTCATATAATAATTAGTTGAGCATAACACAGATCAGCCTGTCAAGAGAATGATCAGGGTCTGGAGGCTCATACAAACCTCATTTAAGATTGTATTTGATTAAACAAGTCAGTTATTGGTTAATTTAAAGAAAATTTCAATTCTGTCTCTAGGCTCATCTAAATATATTAGACATTATTTTCAAGTTATGACCCTATCATAGCTTGTTTTTATCCTTGTAAAATGATCATAAATCTCAAATAATTCTCTCTGGGGAAAAGTGAGATTATAAATGGATCTCTATTGGAACTGACTGACATCCACAATGAACATTTTGCTGAAGGTTTTGTAATTCAGTCTTCCTAAGATTTCAGATTTGTTTTCCTTTTGACAATTTTGTTCTTCCTTCTTTATAAAGCAATTTTGGAGGGAATGAGACCACATGAAGAGAAATGGGACAAATATGTCGTGGGAATCAGAACACTGGATTGTGTGGAGTAGGACTTGGATTCTGTTGTCATTTCTTTCTCGAGAGAACATTGTGATTTTATGCAGATTTTAGAAAAGCAATAGGTAAATAACTCCCTAATTCAAGATTCACGGGGGATAGGTGGAGGCCTGGAAACAGCAGCTGCGAGTGGTGCGTGTAACAGTGGGTTCCCTTACTGAAGCATCCTTGGATGGGCCCTGAAAAGCTGGATAGAGGCTGAAGCTGGTTAGAGAAGGTCACACATTGTCACTCTCCAGCATGTAACCTCACAATCACTCTTTCCCTCATTCTAATGGCTTATCTTCTTTGACTGTTTTATTAGATGTCAAGCTGATGTGATTTATCTTATTTTATTTTTTGTTCAGAGACAGAGTCTCGCTCTGTCACCTGCCATGGAGTGCAGTAGTGAGGTCATAGCTTACTATAAACTCAAACTCCTGGGTTGAAGTAATCCTCCACTCTCAGTTCCCAAGCCAGGACTACAGGAACATGCCACCGTATTTGGCTAATTTTTTATTTTTGGAGGGATGAGGCCTGGCTATGTTGTCCAGGCTGGTCTTAGATTCCTTGTCTAAAACAATCCTCCTGCCTCTGCCTCACAAAATGCTGGGCTTACAGGTGTGGGTCATTGCTCTAAGGCAGTGGTTCTCAACCTGTGGGTCGCAACCCCTTTTTAACAATGAAAATACATTGCAGCATTAGGAAAATTGAGAACCATGGCTCCAAGGCCTCAATGTGATATTTTTGATCTGTAACAATCTACTTCTTGCTTAGAAATAGCTTGAATCAGCCCTAGTGCACACAGTACTATCCCTGGGTCTTTCAGAATGTAGATAAGGAGAACTAAAGAGGACATGCCAAGCTCCGCCTCAGTTCAGCCACCCTGTCTCCTCTGAAGTCCTAGTGGCCGTGTAATTATGAGGGTCACTGCCTGGCCTCCCCTCTTCCTCAGCCCTCTCATCAGGACGCCATTTGCACCTTTGCACTATTGACACCTATGGGAGCTCCAGCGTTGGATGTCTTTCTACCGGGCACCTTATAGAGATGGAGGGAGAGGGCTATTTGGGGGAATCCCTGGCCTGATGAATCAGATATTTATTTTCCTTAGCTAAATATTCTTCTTGGTGTTCCACAAAGAAGGAGGAAGCAGCAGGTAAGATGTGAAGTCAACGTGGTCGTGGCATGGGGGAAGGAGGTAAGTCTCAGTAATAACACTCCAGAAAGGCCACGCACTGGAGCAGGCTCTGCAGGCCGACCTGTGAAATTGGTCGGCACTTTCTACATTTGCATCAGGGTTTATTTTGTTCTTGAATTTTAATTTTCTACATTCCTAGAAGAGGAGAAAAATAAAAAAGATGAAACATGTAGTAAGTAAGCACCATTTAATCTAACATAAATCAATTCATCTAACTCTTATAACAACCCCGGGGAGAGCTGCTATTATTCCCATGTAATAATAACAAAATGGTAGTCTGAGAAAGTAATTTTCCTAAGATCGTATTCCTGGTGAGTCTAAATGCAATGCTTTTTACAGTTTTTCTTTCCATATCATATTGCTATTCAGTTACTATATTCTCGCCATTTTGCAATCACTGTTCAACTCAGACCGTTCTTTTTTTCTGTGATAGGTCACCTTGTTCTTGGTGTTGCTTTCCATATTCATGACCAGCAGTGTCCTTCCCAGTGTGGGAGGCCATGAGGAGAGCTTTTCCTTATGTGTTTTCTCGGTGGAGAAGTCATGAATGGCACCACACACCATGTTACTAGCAGATTAAGTGACCAGGTGGATGCTTTCGAAGTGGGCATGGCCTATATGTATTTTAGAAAATAATATTCTACATTTAAAAATAATCTCAATGTCGTGCTTTCCATGATGGTGTTTAACTGTTTTATAAGGATGCATGTCCACAACTAAAGTCTATTTCAAACTTATAAGCATTTTCTAATGAGGAACTTTTAAAAGTCCAGATAAAAGCCCACTATTCAGTAGTTAAAATAATTCAGTGAAATTAACCATGCAAATGCTCAATGAAGCAAATGATTAAAGGAGGAATGAATCAAAATAAAGATTAAAATGGATAAAATTGTATTTTGTGTTTTTTGGTACTGCCTATAGATCATGATTAAATGGTGGTAGTTCAAAATCACAAAACCAACCTCATCACTCGCCAGGTGTGAAAAATAACGTTGATGTGTTTTCTTTGTTTTAGAGGAATAAAGCAGATACCTTTTTTTTTCCAATTAAAAGAAAACGCTCCTTGCATCCTTCTTTAATATTTGCTTTCTTGATGATCACTAAATACAGCTGCTCTTTTGCTTTTAGGATAACTTTCAGCCATCGTCTTGCAGATAACTTCAGACACAGATCTGCAGATAGAATGTGAACATTTTGAAGTTGAGACCCCTGTTATCTTCTCCAATGGGGGCAATATCTGAGTATAGAAAAAATAATCATATTTATAAATTTACATTAAAAACACTATATATTCTCATAGTTCTCTCCAGCTTACTGAGTTCCATAATGCACCTAACTTCATTTTTATCATTATATAATCATGAAAGGAGGCTAATGTAGATGTTTTAATCTCCCTTTTACAAGTGAGGAATTAGAGATCAAAGAGATTAAGTGAATTTCTCAAGCTCCCCAACTAAAGATTTTGAGGGGGTAAGACTGAAATCCAGATGGTGGGTTGACATCAAAGGTCAGGTTCTGTCCTCTAGACTGCATGCCTCCAGTGCGTTGACAAAATCAAAATCAGACAAGAACTAACGGAGTTGTGTTTTCATACATGTCTTTCATTCAAGTCATCATTAAATAGCTACCAGGTCCTAACGTTACTCCAGACGGTGCCGTGCAGATGGGTGAGTGAGCTGTGCCTGAGGCCACAGGCAGGTCAGCAGCTACGGATGCCACAGCAGAATAAATGGCTGTCATGAAAGCAGCAGGAACAACCCGCCAGGGGAGCACAGTGATATGCGACAGCTCTACCTTGCGGGGATTCTACAAGCCTAGGGACAAAACCCTTCTCCGTTGCAGAGTGTTCAAGAGCATTCCTTAACCAAAAATCTGCTTAAGATAGAGAGAAGCCATCACTTCTTGATGCAGATACCAGTGTTTGTATGTGTGAAGCAGGAAACAGAACCCAGATCTCATGGCTTCAAGAAGAGTCCCTGCTCAGATTACCCCTGGAAATGAACACAATTAGCCAACGATGGTCTGATTTTTTCCTTTCATTCCCGTCTTACTTCCATAGCTGTTAGTAGGTCCACTGGTCACTGGTGGACTTGGTCACAAGTCTTCATAAGCAGTGAGTCTGTGAAGACAGAAGCATGAAATCTGGATTTTGCTCTAGTATGACATTTCTTTCAGCCTAACCACACTCATTTTTCAAGATATCAGGACATTTTAGAGCTGCTTCTAGGACAAATTAAACTTGAAAAAGGTACCTATTCATTCTTTACTGTGCTAGCACAGTGTACTAGTCAAATTGGTATTCTAAGATCTTCAGTCCTCACTCCTAGCCACCCTCAGGGAGGGTCCTCGAAAGTCCTTGGTGGCAACCAGGAGCAAGGAAGGCGGGAGGGCACTCTAGGCAGCAAGTTGACACAGTCCCCAGTTTACAAAAGTCATTATTCTCTCTCCCTGAAGTCATGCCACCTGGGAGAGCGGACAGTGCACTGTAGTTGCACACTTAATTTATTCACCTTGGTATTTTGTCCTAAGTATAAATCACAGGGCTACTATCATTTCTAACACTCTCTGAAGCATGCATGATGCTGACAATATTTTCATTTATGACCCCAGGTTTAGACCATGTAAGCTCAACACTTTGCCTTCTGTCAGCCCTTCTGACTTTTCATCTCAAGTCCTCCTCTCGCGTGAAGTTCACTGGTCTACACACCATTCCCTCTCTAAATATTATGTCCTTTATTTGCCTGTGATTTTATTAAGTCTAGATAAAGGTATAGATAACATTATTATTTTGGAAGGGGTCACTGCACTTATGACAACCAGTAGTGATTTTTATACTGCTGAATACTGTGCAGAATCTCTATTCTTCTTGATTAAATTCCATCTAAGTTCTGTTTTATTTTTTTTGAAAGATCCATATTTTTGTCTTTCTTTTCACTATCGTGGTTATGTAATTATAACCAAAGCCAGTTCTTCTAAAGCCGTTTAGTGTGTTCTGTTTCTACTAACCTCAGACACAGATTTTTTTTCAGCAAACAACCATGTACTCATGCCTATACTAGTTTTAAACCACAAATAAATATGGGTGGATTTCCCCACCAGTTGTATATGTCTTTCTAAACATCTTTTCTCGTTATGAAAGAGCCCCTGTTTCCCTGATTACTACACTTTATAATCTGACCTCCGAGTTCCCTGACGCCGGCCTCTCCTTGCTGATAGGCCTACGTGAGAGTGACGCTGTTACCTTGGCCCTATCAGTCTGTGGGTGCAGCACCATAGAGTCTGTATTTCCCAAAAGCTACCACATTAAAAAAGATTTTCTTGGGAAACCAGGCTCACCTTTTCAGCCTTTGGCAGGGGTCATCAAACTTTTTAAACAGGGGGCCAGTTCACTGTCCCTCAGACCGTTGGAGGGCCGGACTGCGGGCCCCGGGATGGGTCGGCTGCTAAGCAGGACAGGCAGCGGTGGCAAAAACACCAGGCAGGCTGAAAAATTGTCCTCGGCAGGGCCACAGTTTGAGGACGCCTGGCCTTTGGGAAAGAACCGTTGGTTTGACTCAGAAAATACCGGGCCTGTTCCCCCAATCGCCTGTCTTCTTCATTTGTTTAGTCAATATTTACAGGCAACAACCACTCAATAAGGAAATCAAATTAAATACTCGGCCTCACGTGGGACTGCCATGGCAACTCTGAAGGGAGAGGAGAGGGCATGCTACTACATTTTATCATTTCAGAGCTTCCTGGCTGAGTAGATGGAAAAACTGTGACCGTTTTAGTAGCTATTTCAGTGGTTCTCTGGGAATCGGCATACCCATACATAAAGCTTCTCTCCCACCATTTCTCCTGATGAAATTCTGCCATGGCAAATGCAAATTAAGGTCTTTATATATGTGGAGCAATCTTTTAGGGTAAAGTAGTGAAAATAGGAGACAGGCTCCCCCTTGCCAAATCGAGACCTTCAGCAAGTGTCTGTGTGATGAGGGATGAGACAGCGGGCACTGGCTTCATCTCACAGGTTTCCAACCTGACCCGGCATCTGCCGGAGCACAGAGTGCAGCCTTTTTTCCCTCCAGGTAAATTATTTCTAATTGCTTTTGGTTAAAGGCCCTCTTAAAACTACAAGCCTATTTATTGTTCCCTCTGTGGTATACTTTCACCACCTGTTCATTATTTTCACACCAAAATTTAGAGTTCTAAGTTAGGCTGTAACAAAAATAAACTGCCCTAACCCATAGGCCAAGGCATCTGAAGATTTGAGGCGACAGGACATGGGTTTTTGAGGAATTCTTCATGGATATCTATTGCTTGGGAGTTTTCTTCATAAGCAGCTCACATGCTATTTATAGCATGAGAATTGACAACATATTATATTTCTCTTTCAAGATAAATGTAATAGATGTTATTTTTCTCTCTATAAAAGCCAATTGGAATGTTTCAAGATTAATTTTAAACTTGTTTTTGACACTTTGGACGCATTGTTATTGGCTTTATTTCCGAGTTCAATATCCTCTCCCTTCTATGGGTCGAGGAGTTGAAGACTGCTCTGCCTGCTTGCAAAGCCTGGGTGACCCTGGCTGTTTACACACTGGTCTTCCCACTATACAGTGGCTCACCAGGGCAGAACTCTTAGTAGGGACTTTTCTTCCTTTCCAGGGCTCAAAATATGTCTAGGTTACATGGTACCTATGAACAAATCAAAGTATCTTCTTAACTCCAAATGAAATCCAGGCCTTCTAAGAAAAGCTGTAAGGAATTAAAGATGGAGGCTTCAGAGTATGTGTGGCAGTGGGGAGTTAAGGCAGCTGGTAATAGCCTAGTATTAGGGATTGTACCAGCGATGCTTATGACCTTCCTCCCTCTCATTAGATGCAGGGAAGAGGTCAGATGAAATGCACACATGACAAGTGAACCCTTTCCCTCCTTTGTTTAGCGGTGAGGTGCCCAAGGCAGACTGCCCATGGAGGAGCCTTGGAACATTTTTGCTCTCACTTTCTTTCACCTGTCTCTGTTAGCCATCTCCTAATTTCTGTAATTCAGAACTCCCCAAATTAATTATTCCAATGGACCCTGTTCCAAAAGGTACAAACAAACAAGAAGGAGGCAGCACTAAATCCCATTCATTTCCAGTAAGAACACGTGTAAGCCATTCCCCAGCTTGGGAACTAGCTGGGCACCCCTTCAGTTTTCAGTCTGAAGTGCAGAATGAGTCTAGTTTCTTCCCAAGGGGAGTTTCCTTTATGGTTGGAGGGAACTCTAAATCTGAAGTCAAGCACCTCAGCCTTTCTCTCTAACCCATTCCTCTGCCTTTCACCAAGTTGTCTGGAAAGACTCTCATGGAAATGTGCCACTTCCCTGAAGATATTGCAAACAGCCATAGAACTAGTGAATGTGTGCCCATTTTGTCAAGAGGGAAACTGAGATTCAAAGCACAGGACTTTGCCTGAGGCTTCACAGGCAGCAGCAGTTCACCTGCCAGAACTCCAAGCCTGACGTGACATCATCTTTCAGTAAGCTGTGGTCATTGCCTCACTTGTATATTCAATAATATCCCAAGGAAAGCAAGGCAAACATGTCTCCAATCAGCAACGGCAGCTCTGAGTAAAAAGAAAGTTCACGGCGAGCTTAAGGGAGGGTTCCCTGTATCCATCCTTCCACTTTCCCCTTCCTCTCACTTTTCCGGTTGGGGGCAGGGAGAGGATTTCTCATCAGCATCTGTCAAGGTGAGCATAAATTAAATATGGTTAATTTAGATTTGCCTAGGATTTATTGACTTGCAATCAGCACATCTTTATACCCTCACCTCTTTAGCTTTTCTCTGTGCAAATCTGAATTAACCAAAGACCGCTGAAAATGCCAGAGCCGTTTAGTGTCAGGGAATTTCCCCCAAATGCTTCAACATTCTTAAACTGACTAATTTAATTGGAGTGGAAAGGCATCAGATAATAATTATATCCTTTGGCTATGTTCTTAGTGGGTTGTACACCTATAATGAAATCCATAATGAGAAGGAAAATAGAAGTGCATTTGGGAAGAAAAACCATTTAATTTCTTTGCAGCAGGTAAAATGTAGCATCCTGAGTAATACTTTAACTTTGATTTTACCTTTAGAGACCTATGATGTGTCTAGTTGTTGGGAATACACATTAAATTAATAGGGACAGAGGAAATTCCCACTGTATCCTAGTTTCACATGGCATTTCTCTAACTGGAAATCCAATTCATTAGTCATCTAAAGTGGAAGACTGATACTGGCTGATGATTTTATTTAATTTATTCCCTTCTGGTTTATCCCTGTTGTATTCTGGGGACCTATTTTCTATCTCCACTTTCTGGTATTGAAAGGTTATTTTCCACGGGATTTATGCATGTACTTGGACTTATCTTTCTAAGAATGTTCATTGTAGCAAACATGCTTGGAAGATAGAGGTTTTCTCTCTTTCCATGGCAGAGAGAATAATAATGATACTTTCTTCCTCCAGGGCAAAGGTTGCTACATTTGCTTACAGCCAGCCCCCTTCATGGGTGGGTGTTTTATAACTCTGGGGTTCATCAGCTTTGGTACAAACCTCCAGTGTGTGCAGCATATCCTTCTGCACAACCTCAGCTCTCACCCCCCCCCCCCATGGGACTTGAGAGACAACAGCAACTGATGAGAACACAAAATTCATGCTACCTCCTGTGCTCCCATTGAGAAAGTCCATTGTCTCTGATCCAGGAGTTTCATGTCTTCTGAGATCATCTGTGGCTGATTCCTTGGTTTAAAAATGGAAAAGCATAACTAGCAGAAACATGAGTGTTACAAAGCCACTGTTAATTTTATAAGGGTTTAGAATGTGCTGTCAATTTGTAAAGTATTTAAATGGGGACATTTTTCTCTCTTTTCAACACCAGGAAGACTGGTAAATCTCCTGAAAATTTAACTTTTATTTTTAATGAAATTTTTGTCACATCTTTCTAAACATTTCTTTGCTTTGACTTCTAGAAAGCTCAGGTGCAAGTTTTTCTATTAATCAAAAATAGTTCTCCAACTCTGATATACGTTGGAGACACTGGAGAAGCTTTAAAAACATCGATAGTTGGGTTCTCTCTCTTAAAATGTTCACTTCATACAGGTAATTAATCTAGGGATTTTTAAGAGCTCGCCACCATATGATTAAAATATATGAAGAAATTATTATAAAGCCACTATTTTATAGGATTTTACATTTAGTATTTAAACTGTCTAGAATTCAGTTTTGGACTGGTAAATAGTAGGGATATAACTTTTAATTTTCCAAATAGCTAATTTTCTCAACATTACTTATTAAATCTTCTAATTTTTTTATACTGTTTTTATTTTCATCACTGATTTTTTTAACCAGTATCCTTACAAATATAAATTCCATTTTTTTCACATTTTGGAGTTTCTCTGTTATTCCATTGGTCTACTTGATTATTCCTTAAGCAATGTCACACTATTTAAATTACTATAGATTTATAGGGTGTTATGATAGCCAGGAGGACAATTGCTGCCTCATTGAATCATTATTACAAATTGTTCTTGAGAAAATTTAGAATATGCTCTTCTATTCGTATCATCTGATGTTTTGCACCATATGCGCCCTGTCAATCCCTGTGGTTAAGGAAATACGGTGTCCTGACTGGTCAGAACTGAGTCTTGCATTTACACTGTATAGCGTCATCCGAGAGCACATACTCTGAGATCTTAAGGGAGTTTTGGAAGATGGGATATGGTGTCAGGACTACAGGGCAGAGACAAATTATGGAAATAGAGTCCTATTGCCTCACAAAGCAGGAATGACTGTGAAGCATCAAAACCCAGCAAATTCCCGCTATGTTTTATTTTCTTTTTATGGTACCAGGAATCAATTCAGGAGGTAATCCTAAATGGTAGTGCTCCAAGAAACTATAGTTGTACAGGAACTGCACATAGTAATTGTTAAGTTTGTTTTTCAACACTGCATTACCGTGGCAGCTGCCTTCAAGGTTGTGCTGTATCATAAAATTCCTTACTTCTACTTTTTAGTTATTCAGAACATCCCATTAGTTTATATGAGAAGAGAAGAATTAGGAAGATAAGGAATCTAGGAGGCCTTCATAAATAGGAGAATTCTATTAAGTAAATTTAATCAGGCGGGGAGCCTCTTAGAATTAAATTGGAATTTCAAGGTCACAAGTCCTATCAGGCTGTCCCCTGTAAAATCACCTTCTCATGCTTACAGATGAGTTGCCAAACCCTGCATCCTGCACGACTGCTTCATGAAACTCTGATTAGGGATTACATTGAAGATAACTATGGACTTTCCTATCATACGGCCTTTGTACATGGTCTTTTGGCTGCCTGAAAATTTCTTTACCTTCTTTTTTGCCTTTCTCTAGCGAAACTACAACTCATGAAATAAATATTTTTCCTGATAGTATTTTCTTAGAAATAACTGGATGGCTGAGCCTGATATTAAAAGATCTGTCATAGTTTGGTTACCATTCATTTACTGTTTTGATCCATCTTCTAAGCCAGACTATCACCTAAATATCCCCCCTCGCCCATTATTTATGGTTGTGCCACCTGCATATATTTCCTGTTTGTACAGAGTTTTCAAATCGGGGTGACAGATTTTTCTCTTATTCACTCACTTCTGTTTTCATTGTACCTTGTCCTGTTCTAACTAGCATTACAGGGATGTAAATCTGTGCTGTGGTTAGCTCTGTCCTCCTGTCCACGCCATCACTTCCAAGCACAGTACATTACATTAGTCCAAGGTAAGGGCTCAACTTCATTCGTTTTTGTACTTTTCATAGAACTTCCCAGGGAGCAGCAAGAGAGATGTGAGTCATCACAAAGTTTTGAGCTAAATAAAATTCAAGAAACATAAAATCTGCATGGACAGAAACAAATGAAGCCCTCTCAGTAACACCAATAATCCAAGTAGGTTGAAACTTGTGTGTGTGAATAGAAAGAATGATGTCCGTCAATTGTATTTCTTGGAAGTGAAATAATGGACCATAATACAGTCTGTCTCAAAACTTTCGTACTGACCCATGTACTCAATGGCAGTGTTTCTTCAACTTTATCCTGTAGAAACAACCCAATGAGCTTGTTAAAACACACATTCTCCTTTCCTACCAAATTTCCTACCATTTTCCATCTGAGGTTAGAAGACCTCAGATGGAGCCCAAGAACTTGCATCTCTAATAAGTACAGGTGATGCGGCTGCTGCTGGTCCAGGAATCACACTCTGAGGACAATAATTCTATAGCAATGTTTTTAAACCTAGTTGTACATTAGAATCTATTGAAAATGGTTAAAGAAGAAAAAGACTCGTAGGTCTCCACACTTAACAAATTAAATCAAAGTCTCTGAGGGCAGCATTTTTCTGATAAAAAGTAAAATAAATCAGCACCCACATCTACTCAGGAGATTCTGATGCACAGCTAGGGTTGGAAATCACTATTCTTTACAAACAGCAGCAGAGTCCTGAACAAGAAAGCAGACTTGCTGGGAGGCTAGGCCAAAGCAAATGTCATGACCTAGTGAGGCAGTGTGAGTTAGGGAATGCATCTCACATTCTAATGTGCTTACAGGTGGGACACAGATGGTCGGTGTGGGATGGTATCTGAGATGCTGCTGGCCTAACAAGCTCCCAGGTGATTCCTACCTATGAACCCCACTCTGACTCACTAAGAGTTTGGGGATCCATGAAGAAACAGGATGAGGGCAAGCAAAGAATGAGAAAGGCAGAAAGTGAAACAAGGCTGGAGCGTCTATATCCAGCAATCCTTTAAAAATTCAGAAAGAAGGAGGAAGGGGAGTGCTGGGAGATTCACCAGAGGGGGAAGTTACTTCAAAGCCATAAGTTTAAGACTCAAAGTGAATTTTTACAGAAAACATCCAGTCTTGACAGGACTGGCCCAGACTAAGTATGCAGTTTCTATCTGACTGAGAAGGCAGGCATGTGGGCAGACAGGCAAATGCAGCTTTCCGAGGTGAATCCTAACAGAATCTAAGAAAGAATTTATTAAATACCACGGGCTTTCTTCATATGCTTGGCTGCTTTATTAAGAAGTCAATTTCCATCAGAAAAAATAGAATTTTGCTTTATTCCTAATAGTTGGCATTAAATGAGTCCTTCAGAATGTGTTCAAAGGCCATGTTGATGAGCAGAGAGCGTCTACCCAGCAGGTGCTCCAGATTAATTTAATCATTTAACCACACACTCTGAACATATTTCAGCTTTCTTAGTCAGGTTGACTTTTATTTGCAAAGCACCTATCTGAGGTGTGTTATAGTGGATGTCTAATTGATGATGCCTGTCGGATTTTATGCTCTATAAATGCCAGGTACATTTTCCCCAAGTATGCTCCTCCCTGATCCATTTCTCCAAAGTAAGCATTTGGAAGTTAACTCTTTAGGGATTCTAGGATGGATGCACTTTCTCACTGATTTGAGAACTTGTGGTCATGGTGGAGAGGAGTGTTATGGTCCCATACTCAAAGCGCACCCATGAAGGAATAGGGAAACGGAGTTAGAGAGCCTCTACCCATGGATTCAGAGCCCAGGCTGTTGCGCACGGGTGTCTTCCCTATTTATTCTCTCATATTGGAAGAGTGCATGTGTCATTGTGTGTGTGTGTGTGAGTGCACCTGCCTGTGGGCACTCATGTGCTTATTCCTGCAGTGATCTGAACGATGACCCTCAAGAAGATGTGTCCACATCTTGGAGAGTCTTTGCAAATATAATTAATTAATTTAAGGATCTTGAGAAGAGATCATTTGGATTATCCAGGTGGACCCTAATTCCAATGCTAAGCATCCTTACAAGACAAAAAAGAGGAAAAGGCAGGCAAAGGAGATCAGAGTGATGTAGCCACAAGCCAAGGAAATCCTGAAGCCACCAGAAGCTGGAAAAGGCAAGACCAGAATCTCCCCTGGAGCCTCTGGAAGAAGATAGCCTTGTGGAAACCCTGACTCTGGACTTCTAACATCCAGAATTATGACAGAATAAATTTCTGCTTTATCAACGTCACCCAGTTTGTGATAATTTGTTATGATCTCCCAGAAAATAAATATACTACCCAACTGCACCGGAGTGAGAGGGAGAGGAGGAAAAACAAAAACAAAAACAGACAAACAAAAAACAAGTTCTCAGGCCTCCTAAAGATCATTCTTTTTAAACTTTATTTTTATGCATTTCTTGGGACTTTGTGAGGGGACCTCTGCAGACAACAGTTCTCAACCATAAGACAGAGTTTTTGTTTTCTGCCTGAACCTTGAGTCTAAATACAGCTTAGTGGGGCCTGAAGCCACAGGAATTTTCTGTGTTGGTGGAGAGTTGCCTGTGTGTGTGTAGGGTCACAGCTAACATCTGCAAATTTAAAAAACCCTGTTGACGAAATAAAATGCTGAGCATTTCAAAGAACATTCATAGGGAATCTCTGAATATTGTCATTTTTTTCTCATAAAATAGACATATAGAAATGTCTATATTTATTTCCAATAGTCTGGTTGATAGGACCAGAATTAACATAACACCTCTTCTAATTACTATTCAATCTCACCATGGAATAATTAGTTTTTTTCTTTTAAATATTATTAATGGTTAATAAAAAGTAGAAAATGACTCAGGTTTGGCCCATTTTTTCCCCATCTCTACTATTCCACTCCAAAGACTTTTCTACATGTTACCTGAGCTCAGTAAGAGATTCTCTATTTCTTCTCCTTCTTAGCTCCAAGGCAGGGGCAGCCCACCCAGGTGACACATAAGCAATCTGAGGTCAAATAACTCACCCGGTTATATAGCATGACTCCTATTGTTGTCGGGATATATTCAGTGCTAAATTTTAAAAAGGAGAAGAACATGCTAGCTGTTGAGAATGATATGTAATAACTTAAAAAGAGAAAAAGAAGAAGAAAAGCAGAGTGAAATTTTATACAGTGGAGAAACCTGAAGGGATATTTAGCTTTTGGTAGCCAGGAGTTCGTCCATATTAGAAAGAAGATGACTTAAGCATCTCAAGTGAATTTAAAGCAAAGAATGAAAATTGGCAACTTCTGGGGCCAGGTCTGACCTCCAGATGTACTTAAAAAAATTCACAGTATTAAAAAAATCAGAATTTTCACATGAATATAGGAATTTTCTTTTCTCTTGAAAAAATGTGGGAGATCTGGTACCATTGGGCCTCTGTTCCCACATTGCCAGAAATTGGGTTGTGGACTCTGCTCCCACATAAAGGGTGTTATGTGAAGCCATCTCTGTAAAATAGCTGCCAGTCACACTTAAGGTTGGTGTAGTTAAATGGGGAAGGTGCATTTGGACGAGGTGGAGGGATTAGTTCAGTCCTTCAACAAGTAGACGAGTTAAAACATCTTATGTTAAAAGAGGGGTAGTAGTATCAGAGTTCTATTTCTCAAAAATCAGTGGGAGTTCTAAAATGAATGTTATTTGTGGTTTCTGTTTTAATTCCCCCTCATTTTGCCATACTCTAATCCAGAGGTTTCCAGCCTTTTGTTTTTTTCACTCTGCTGCACATTGGAAAAATAAAAGTTGTCCTGGGCCACACCATAAATACATAAAACTGATGAAAGCTGATGAGCAAAAGGAACGTCCCAACATACTTTTTACTTTATCTGACACCACAGATAAGCAAAAAGAAGTCCTCACAAAATCAGCATGTGGCCCACAGGCCTCAGGTTGGACACCCCTGCATCACTAATTTAGTGTTAGACCTCAGGTAAGTTAGTAATATGCCTATGCATATAGTGCTTCATACATAAAATAGGAATAATTATAGTAACTGCCTCCTAGGGTTTTTGTAAAGACTGAATAACAAACTGTATGGCAACTGCATGGAACAAACTGCATAGAACTGCCTGGGACGTAACAAGCACTGAAGTGTTACCTATTGTTATGATTGATATTATTTTAAAGATGCTATTACCTGTTATTAGTAACTATGGAAATCAGAGGGTACATTCCAACAAACAAGACGCTTAGGCAACCAGTATGGTTGGAAATAATAAGAATGTTAGTTACCACGATACTATGCTAGCCCTTGAAAAAATGTGAAGCATTTAAAGAAATTGCTTGCTAAACTCCTGTATGGCTTCAGTAAAAAATTATGTTCCATTTTCACAGCATGAAAGAAGCCATTTAGGCAAGAAAAGTGTATTTGGAAGTTAGAAGAGTGTAAATGTCTGAAAGGTTGAGAAATGAGGTTAACCCTGCATTGACCATTGCTCTCGTGACTGACAGGATAGATTCTTCAGTTAAGAAGAGTGATTATGGCTATGAAAGGAAATAATAGCAGTATGTTCTAGTTTGTTTTCTCCTTATGTTTTGTCTCCAAATTTGTTTTATTCTCAAATATATCTTGCTTTCTTAGTCAATCTGCTTTTTGCTAAGATTGTTCTTAATGTATTCAGTTTACCCAATTAGGTATAGTTTTGTGGTTACCTTTTATATCTTAAGGTGAAGACCTCCATAGGATCTGATTACTTTTTCCTATTGAAAACAAGATGTTTCACAGACAGAAGATCTAGATCACAACTCATTACAAAGGTGTCTCATTATTTTTAATGAGTAATTCCATTATTTTTTATTCTGCTCAGAGCAAGAGATAATCTTGTCAAAGAGAGAAGCTTGTTAAAATTTGGTAGTCAGAAACATAGGACTTGCAATCAAATTTAGCAGTATTGATTATTAAGTTTAAAGACACATTTTCAAGCCCAGGTTTATGTGAGCTTTCCAAAGGTGGAGATATAAGGAGCATGTTTGTATCTAAAGAATAATTAAATATGTTTTGATTTAATGTAATTTGTATATTTGTGTATTTGAGATTCTTATGAAACTGAATAATTTTTAGCAAACATTTTCAAGGTTTAAATCCATTGAACTGGTCAATATTTTTTAATTGCAAAATTTTTGGCCAAATCATCTGATAAATCTAAGATTTGGTCTGGGGTTTTAGGAACTCTTGTTAACCCTATGAGCTTTGTGATGTATCTGCTGTTAAAATTTAGACAGGCAATGAATTTGTCCACTTTTTTTTTTTAATAAGATCAATGGAATGGGTTGAAAGAAAGGAGGGCAAATATTTGTAGCGGAGAGAAAAGAGTGATTTGTAAAAAATAAAAGATGAAAGAGAAAGGGGAAATAAAGTTCACGTACATTAGTGCTCGTTGATATTATAGAAGTAAACCATTTGGTAGCAATATCTGCAAACACATAGGAGGGAAGGAGGGAAGATGCACCTTACGTGTGTATACTAGCGCAGGAAAGGAAAGAGGGAATCACCTTCCTTCAGATCAGCGTTTTACTTCTTTGTGCAGTATTTATTGAGCAATTTTACGTACCGTGTTGTGTATAATGGTGAGAATATGTATCACATCAGACTACAGAGTGAGTGCGTGAGTGTGTGTATGTGTTTAGGTGTGTGTAGTGGTGGTAGTGGGGTACATTGTAGAAGAATAAGCAGATGAGACAGTAGACAATGGCAGTGGAGACGAAGTGCACACAGGCCATCTCAGGACAGCTTTACTTTACTGCTACTTTAAGTAAAGAATATTACCCTCAAAAGGTATTAATTAATGACTTCAGAATGGAGAGGGTGGTCAAGTTAAAAGAAATTCAAAACTAAAATAAGTAAAAATAAATAAATAACCAAGATCAGCTATGTAAGTATCATTTTTGTCTCAAATCATTTTGGTAAAGCTTGGAAAGCAGGACTTTGCATATGGGAAGATCATAAATCTGGGCCTGCCAGGATCTGCAGAGCCCCTAGGAGTTGTGATGAGGTGGCTCTGCCATGCTTCAGACCTAGACGATTAATGGGTAGTTTCAATTCCCTGATACTTCTTTGCACACCCAGGATTCTTAAGATTCAAAAGATATATTACAATAAAAAGTTTATTAGGCCATTTATAATAGAACCACTTCTACTCGCGTTCCATGTTCTTACTTTTTTTCCTGTGGTCATTAAAAGACATTTACAAAGAAATACATTTTTTGTCAGTTATAAACTTAAGCTCGAATAACCAGAAATAGGCATTTTTTCCCCCACAATGCTTCAAAGTGATTGCTTTTCAGTGTACTCCCTCCTAACTACTCATAAATTAATAGTCATAAGTCATTAGACATTAGTTGGTATTTCTTCAATTTTGCATCCTTGTTTAAATACATTCAGTTTTTTAGAGCTATATACTAATTATTTTCAATGGTTTTCTTTTTCTCTATAATTTAAAGTTATGAAGTAAAAATAATTTTGTTCTTTCTGCATAGTTTAAGCATAATCCAGTATGAGAAGGCAAGGTATAATTATTATTTAATGTATTTGTTTTTGCCAAAGAGCATGTTTCTAAATTTAATCAAATTTCTCTTTGCATAATATGTGAGAACAACACATTGAACAATGCCTTGATCAGATGTATTAGCATGTGAAAACATTTCTTAAGCTTTATGGTATTTTATGAAATTCAAGCCCCCCAAAAAATCACGTATAACCAGTTTTGACTTAAGAATCCACACATTTATTTATTTATTTATTTATTTTTTTTGAGACAGAGCCTCAAGCTGTCCCCCTGGGTAGAGTGCCATGGCATCACAGCTCATAGCAACCTCCAACTCCTTTGGCTCAAGCGAGTCTCCTGCCTCAGCCTCCCAAGTAGCTGGGAGCTATTTTTTGGTTGCAGCCATTATTGTTGTTTGGCAGGCCCGGGCTGGATTTGAACCCGCCACCTTAGGTGTATGTGGCTGGCACCTTAGCCGCTTGAGCCACAGGCACCGAGCCCACACATTTATTTTCTTTGTAAATATTCTTTAAACCTCTGTTACATGTAAGACAATATACTGACTGGTATAAAGTTTATAAAGAGGAATCAGGTTTCATCTTCTTCCTTTAAAGAATTTACAGTCTAGGGAGGTGCCTGTGGTTCCAAGGAGTAGGGCACCGGCGCAATATGCCAGAGGTGGCAAGTTCAAACCCAGCCCTGGCCAAAAACTAAAAAAAAAAAAAAAAATTACAGTCTAATCTATTCATGTGTACATATAATATATCACCAGAAAATGCTAAATAATGTAAGTATAAAATTTTTAAAGTGTTTAAATTAAATATATATTTGTGTGTAGAGACAGAATTTATATATATATATATATATGTGCACATATTTAAATAAAAAATATGTGTGGGAGACAGATTAGATAGAAGGAAATTAACTTAAATTATGTATCCATATGTGTGTATAGGTGCTTGTGTGTGAGTTAAGAAAATGATCAGAGGTTCATAAGTTTCTTTAACACTTACCATTTCAGCTGGCCTTGAATAACAGATAGGATTTGGAAATGTGGAGATGCATACAGTCCTATGGCCCTGACAAATTGGGGTTTATTGAGAGTACAATGCAGGGTTGTTTGGGTTAAAAAAAAATAGGCTATATGAGGAAGCTTAGTGGCAAATAAGTTTAGAAAATAAGTTTGTTCCAGATGTTAAATTTTTGTAATAGAAATTTGAACTTTAGTCTGTAGACAGTGGAATTTTGAGTAGGAAGAAAGGGACAGCATAAAAGTTACACAAAGACTCTCAGCTAAAAATGTAATCAAAGGCAGTTGGGTTGGAACTGACACAGGTCTTTAAATTTTCAGTATATTTAGTGTTTTTCCCTAACTGTACGTGGACTATGGGATCCCACATATATGACTTCAAAGCACTCATGAAAAGTGAAAAAGATATGCTGATTCTTATAACACGGATAAGGAGTAAACTGGTTGTCATTCTCCCAGTGTATCCCAGTCCTGTCCCATGCGTACCCCCGTGTGTAGCTGCTATTGAACAGTCTCACTGTGTCTTCCAGAAAGTTAGTGCACACTGACTGTGCCAGACATTTGTCTGTCTCTTCCCAGGGAATGTGTGGAGCAAGAGGGTCTCAGAGACCTGTCAGATAAATAGGTGTGAGAAGAGGCTGTGGATAATTTACAATTCCTTAGTAAACAAAAATAAAAACATAAAATTCAAAAGTGAATTATAAGAAGGGGTGGGGTAAGGGCCAACTTATTTAGGACTGTTGTCTGACCTTTGCACCAGGCAGGCATCCTCTGATACACTGGAGACAGGGAATTAAATCTGACTTTTAAAAAGTCACCCTCACCAACCCAGGCAATGGGGCTTTGTATTGGACTTGGCTATTCCATAGTTACTTTTTTCTGATTTGGCCAAATATTTATGATTTGTTCAGAAAATAATCATCCAAGAACATATTCATTGTTTCATTAAAAATAATTTGTTTGAGGGTGGCACCTGTGGGTCAAAGGAGTAGGGCTTAGGGCTCAGGCCCCCATATACCGGAGGTGGTGGGTTCAAACTTGGTCCCAGCCAAAAACTGCAAAAAAAAAAAAAAAATTATTTGAGAGCGGTAATGGGTTGAATTGTGTGCCCTAAAAATGTTTGCTAACCACCTGCAAATTCACTCTTTTTGTACCTTGAAAATTTGCAGATAAGTAAAACTGAGGTTACAATGAATTAGAATGGGCTCTAACTCCAATAACTGGTTTTCTCTTAAGGAGAGGGAAATTTTGAGACACACAGATGTACACACGCAGAGGGAAGGAGGCCGTGTGAAGACAGGGAGGAAGTGAAGTGAGGCAGCTGCAAGCCAAGTAACGCTCAGTTTTCCCAGCAACTACCACAAGCCAGGAAAGCAGCAGGGGGCAGATTCTCCCTCCTAGGGATCAGAGAGCACATGGCCCCATCAGCACCTTGACCTCAGATTTCCAGTCTCCAGAACTGAGCAAGAATACGTTGATGTGGTTTTAGGCCACCCAGTTTTGAGTACTTACTTATAGCAGCCCTAGGAAGCTGGTACAGGAGCCAGGAAATGGGGAAGGGAACTGGTGGACAATATCATGTTTTCTTTCCAACCACAATCTCCTCTCCAATAAATGGACATTCGTATTAAAAGGATTTATAACAAATATCCTTAATAGTTACAGGCTACTAATGTACTAATAGGTGACAATTATGATTTTTTTTTCTAAAACTCTACTTAGATCTTCTGGAAAGGGAGATTTATGGGAACATTATGTCTTACTGAAAATCAGTGATCACACAGGAGACCTAGTGTCCTATAACCCCAGTTCTTGGACTTGAGACAAGGTACCTAGGCTAGATCTTGAAGATGCAATACTAGAAAGATTTACTCAGTATCTAGTGTGGCTTGTTCAAGTGTTTCATGTAAAGAAGAAAGGGTGTTGAAACAGTAGACCTTAATTTGACTCCTAACTTTGCAATTTATTAGAAGGTGACCTTGCACTTGCTGAAGAAACTCTCTAGACCTCATTGGTAATATGGATTTTTTTAAGAGGTGAACTTTAATGTCCCTTTCAGCTCTGTGATTCAGTGACCCAATAGATGAATAGTTTTTTAAAAAAATACATTATTATAGAAAGAATCTGAGTTATACAACTGGAATTTATAGTTTACTTTCCTGTAAGTACTGGCTTTCAAATAATTTTAATTATTTCTTGTTGAATTATGAAGTTGGTCTTATTTGTATTTCGTTATAAATGAACTGCAACTCTTACTTTTAGATGATTTTGCTAAGAATAAAAGAAATACAGGGAAGTCATTTGAATTTCAAATTTCTAGCCCATCAGATAGGAAATGAATATTTAAAGATGAACAAAAAATTAGGCTACAGTTTTGAAAAATATTTCTGCTTGCTAAAATCAGAATTATACAGCCACGACCTTTAAAATAAAAGACAAAGTTTCAGATAAAATCACTAGTGTAGATTATAGTTTCTGGAGAATTCGGTCCCAAACGATATGTACCTATTCATCTTTCCTTGCAAGGAACAAAAAAATTCAGGTGATTGTTCCGGAATGCTAAAACAATAATGAATGTCTTCCACTTGTCTAAGTACATACAGATCCTTCCAAAGTTTTATAATCTTTGATGCCCAGCCATGCTTGACTTGGCATTTCAGAATTCTCCAGTAGATATGTATTACAGTATGATTAACTACTAGAATGTCTGGAAAAAACTGGGGGCTGCTGGGTTTTGCTCTCTTCAGATCTTATGCTATGCTGGGTGGTATATTGGAGTCAGAATCAAGGTATGTGGCATGTAAGTTTCCCTTAGCAAATTTGGTTTTGCTTGAAAGTCATAATAAACATACACATATGTAGTATCCCTGCCAATTATGCCACATGTTAGAGATATGTGTTGACATCATGAAGGCATCAATGGGAAGACAACCTGAAGTTTGTAATAGAATAGTATTACAGTGGCATAATTAACGCATGATTGGTATAATAAGCAGAAGAGAGGCCATGTCCTCGGAAGGGTTTAAGCTATACAAGTTCACACTTAGCATTTCTCCATCTTAGTCATCTCCCCACCTTTTACTGCCCTCATTTTCATTAGCTAAGTATATCGGGGTTTCCTGTTCCTTAATGTGTATGTTCTGTTCTGCCCCAGTCTTGACACAACAAAAGTATGAGAGAATAAAATGGCATTAATAACTCCCTGTGGACTTCTTGGCATTTGGACACTCAATAATGTCTTCATTATTCATGGTACTTTCCCTGAACATGAACACTGGTAAGGTTTTTCTGTTTATTGAAGGTCCTGCTTATCCAGAAACACTGTGAAAACTTCTACTTAATGAAATAATAACACAGGAATAGAGATTTCTGATGCATAATGAGCCCAGGGGTTAGTAAAGAAGCTGCATCGTCAAGGATGCAGGCTCTCTAGTCACCCTACTCCCTACTTGATGTAACTCCCAGATCTGCTGCTTGCTAGCTATGTGACCTTCAGCAATTCACTTAATCTCTCTGTATGTTGCATGCCATAAAACGCAGAAGGAAATTGTAAAAGGACCTTCCTTTGAGGACTGAGTTAATACATTTAAAGTATGTAGAATAGCACGCTTCACATAATAAGTACTTTATAAATGCTAGTTATTATTAACGAGAGCATAAAGATGGGTAGTCAGAGAGGCAATCTGGGGAAGCAGCATAAGGGGTCGTCCCTGGTAAACATCACAGGGAGCAATTGTATAAAATTCTACAGTGGAATCTTTGCAGTTTGAATATTTTAAACTTGGGTACCCAGATTGAGAGTCTTGTGTGGTTGGCCAGCTCAGAGCATGAGAAATTTAATTTTGATTGTCTGTATCTTTGCATTTACAGCTAATTCTTTCCTAGCTTTTCTGTGGTGCTCAGGCACATGAGCATATAGATAAATGTAAAGCTAGCAGAGGCATCATAATGCCTTTGGGAGACTCAAGAGTGTAACTCAATAGAAAATGATCATTTCATTGGGAGCATGTGTAACCACAGGTGAAATCAGGAGGATGGGGAGAAAGACCAGCATGAGACAGACAGAGGATGCATGGGGGCTGCAGAGGGGAGTCCAAAGACCCTGGAAATAGCACAGATCTATAAATTCATAAGTACCTTATATTACAACATAGTTTTCAAGGGAAAAATGTATGTTCAAAACGTATATGTGAATACTGCGCTCCTCGACCCTACCCGTCTAACTAAACTCCTATACTATAACCAGGGTAATCAGCCCCAAGGTTGAGGAGGTGGTTGTCCCAGTGCTGGAGAGTTTAGGGAGTCTGCTATTTGTGAATGACCTGTGTAATAGCCTGACCTACGCATCCTGCCTGTCTCCCTGCCCCTTCCTTTCACCTGCACATCACCTCAGCCAGAAGGGAAGTGAGTCTTTTCTTTGTATGCATCCTTCCCCCCCATTATCATTTCTTTGCTTGTGACATCACCATGACTGCTTCAAGAGATAACAGAAGCCTCTTCCCTAGGGGTGAAGCTCCTGTGTTCTGAGCAAAGGTGGGGGTGACTCCCTGCTTCTTCAAATCTATCAAAGGAAGGGCAGCTGTCTTTCAAACGACAGAACTACACCAACAGAAACAGATCTCATAGGAAATCTTTCATATCTCCTGTTTGAGAAATTAGTTTGGAAGTTGGCTAAGTAGCAGAGACACTGACATTCTTATTGTGAGCTGCAATTTTTCAAAACATAGTTCTCTGATTCACAGTGATTCCTCAGAGAATATGTTTGCTCCGGGAGAGGAGACCCAGGCAGATTAAAGGACTAGAGAAATGATGTGGCCCAAACACCCTCACTCACAGGAATTACTACATGGTATTCAGTACATAAAATAGTTTAAAGTGGTAGGGAGTGCGGGGCCACGGATGGTTATTCCTGTTTCAGTAGCCTAAGTGGAATGGCCTACACTTGTGGTTCTGGCCATGAGTGACTGTTTATATGGAACCACACTTGAATATAATAATTAGAGATCTTAGTATATAGCTGATCAGGTCAGAAACTGAAATGTGTTTGATGAAGACATAATAACCATCGTTTGTTCTGAATTTTACCTTAAATATACTAGTTAGTGGGAACTGCTTTGGGTCTTGGTAGTTTAGAGTTTACTCATCCCTGAACATGCCATCAGAAGGTATCATCTTACTTGTGGTGTTTCTATTCCTAACATACAGATCAGTGCAAAGCACATAGTAACCATTTAACTTTTTATTTAATGAATTAATACATGGATATAAGATTAGTGTTCAATTTATATAAACATGTTAATGAACAGCTTTAAAAGGCAAAAAAGTAGGAAAATTCAAACATGCTGTTAATTTTCCTATTTTATTTCTATTTCTTTTTTATTAAGTCATAAACACATAGATCATGTATACATTAATGTATTTATGGGGTACAATGTGCTGATTTCATGTACAATTTGGAATGTTTACATTGAACTAGTTAATATATCCCTCACATCATTTACTTAATTATTGTGTTAAGACATTTATACTCTATACTTAATAGATCAGACATTTACCCTTGCAATATGCACCATAGATGTAGTCCCACCATTTACTCTCCCTTCAGCAAATCTCCCCCCTCCCCGCCAAGCTCCCCGCCTCCGTCCTTCATCCTGGGCCATAGTTGTGATCTATCCTTCATATGAAAGTATGACTGATTGTAAATTGGTTTCATAATAGTACTGTACATTGGATACTTTTTCTTCCATTCTTGAGATACTTTACTGAGTAGGATATGTTTCAGCTCCATCCATGTAAACATAAAAGAGGTAAATTCTCCAACTTTTTTAAGGCTGCATAATATTCCATATTATACATATGCCACAATTTATTAATCCATTCATGGGTCGATGGGCACTTGGGCTTCTTCCAATTGGCTATCATGAATTGATCTGCAATGAACAATCTGGTGCAAATATCTTTGTTATAAAGTGATTTTTGGTCTTCTGGATGTACACCTAGTAGAGGAATTGCAGGATCAAATGGCAGGTCTACTTTTAGACCCCTGAGTATTCTCCTAACTTCTTTCCAAAAGGAACGTATTAGCTTGCATTCCCACTAACAGTGCAAAAGTGTTCCCTTTTCTCCACATCCACACCAGGATCTATAGTTTTGGGATTTTGTTATGTGAGCTACTCTTACTGGAGTTAGATGATATCTCAAAGTGGTTTTGATTTGCATTTCTTTGATGATTAAAGATGATGAGCATTTTTTCATGTTTCTATATGCCATGCACCTGTCTTTTTCAGAGAACCTTCTGTTCAAGTCCCTTGCCCGCAATGAAATGGGATTACTTGATCTTTTCTTATTAATAAGTTTGAGTTCTCTGTGGATTCTGGTTATCACACCTTTGTCAGAAACATAACCTGCAAATATCCTCTCCCATTCTGAGGCCTGTCTGCTTGCTTTACTTACCCTGTTCTTGGCTGTGCAGGAGCTTTTTAGTTTTATCAAATCCCAGTAACCAGTTCCCCCAGCACCATTTGTTAAATAGGGAATCTTTCCCCCAATTTATATTTTTGATGGGCTTATTAAAAATATAAAATGATGATAAGTATCTGGGTTAATCTCTTGGTTCTCTATTATGTTCCAATGTTCCATGCATCTACCTCTCTCTCTTTGTGCCAGTACCATGCTGTTTTGATCACTATAGATTTATAGTATAGTCTGAAGTCTGGTAGCATGATTCCTCCTGATTTGTTTTTATTTCTGAGTAATGTCTTGGCTATTCAAGGTTTTTT
>CAUYQV010097384.1:0-23421 GCA_963574575.1 Galagoides demidoff
GGCGCCTGTGGTCCCAGCTACTTGGGAGGCGGAGGCAGGAGACTCGCTTGAGCCCAGGAGTTGGAGGTTGCTATGAGCTGTGATGCCATGGCACTCTACCCAGGGGGATAGCTTGAGGCTCCGTCTCAAGAAAAAAAAAAAACAACTTTATTTAAAAATGATCAAAGAGTTGATCATTTTTTCTATCACTAGAAATATGGGCAGATGCTTGTGTGTAGTCAGAAAACTGTAAGAATAGAGGGGTTAAAAGCCTTCTTCCCAGAACTTTGTATAGTCATTTTTCCAGAAGTAAGTTAAAATATAAATACAAGTTTCTGATTTCTATTTTAGAACTATAAAAATATACAAACATTACAAAAGAAGTGCTATTACGAAACATAGGTCTCACTTATTTTAGGTATTGGACACAGGATAGGAATTGTAAGAAGTTAGGTTATTAGCCCTGGAAGCTGCCTTGGAGATTTTCAAATCCAGAAGTCTTTATTCACACCCAAGAAAACTAAGAAATGGAAAGAGGCTTACCCATGGTGAGTATTCAGTGCAGATGTTCTCATGGTCTAGCAAGTAAAGACCTGCAAAAGAACTCCATAAGAAATTCACTTCAACCTCACTGACGTTGCAGTTTTGTCTAATAGACAATCAAAGAGTAAACATTTAGAGTGTGCTGAGAATATGACTGATACTGCATTAGCGGATTAGAGATAAAGGGAGGCAATGTACATAGAAGAAAGATGATCCATAGATAGAAGATAGATGGATAATAGATGATTGATAGACGATAGATGATAGATAGATAGATAGAATACCATGATAAAACCTCACCTGAAACCACTGTGTCATGTGAAGGCAGAAGAAAAAAAGTAAATAATTTAATCTCCTATAACTCACAAAGTGAGGCCATATCCCTCATTCATTTGTTATACATTGAGCGAGTACTTACTCTGCTAAGTGCTAAGCTTCAACTAACAGTTTTTTGAGGATTGTCCAATCTGGTTGTGGAGACATGTAAACAACAGTGGTAAATTCTTTAATAGAGGCACTATAATAGCACAGAGGACAGAAGAACTATCTGGAAAGGTCTCAGAGGGCTTCACAGCAGAGGGCCCACCTGCACAGAGTTTGAAAGGATGAGTAGATCACTGTGCAAAGAGATGAAGAGAAGGTATCCCTAACGGAGGTGCCAACATAGGCAAAGCCACGGAGGAGTGGAAGAGCATAATATATCTGCAGAACTGCCAGTATGGCGAATGGAGAAGACCGATAGAACATGAAGTTAAGGAGGACTTAGATGCTGACATTTTAACATGATGTTGTGTTCTAGAACCTTACCATGAAAGAAATGAAAAGCCAAGGAAAGGTTTTCAGTTGGAAGAAAAACATGGTTAGAGCTGTGTAAGGAAAAGGTCAAGCTTATCAGCATTTATTTCTCAAAATGTATGCTAGGAGCATACGAGTAATAATGGGCTTGTGCAGATATTTAGCAGTGAAGATGTCTATCATTGTGATGTTTGTGATAACAAGAACTAGGAAAAAACTAAGTGCCTGACAATGGGAAATTGGTTTAATAAATGTTGGTCCCGTCACATAATGGATGAAGAAGTAGAAATGGAAGATTAACCACAAACCAAAAGTTCCCTCTTCCACTCTGAGCTCAGAAATATACTGATAGAATAAATAAGAAATAGAAATGAGAAAATAAATTATGTCTAATTGAAAACAACACAAGAATGAAAAAAATTCTGCATGGCAGAAATAGTAAGGCGACCCACAGCAATAGGTGGGACAAAGCTCCTGGTTCATAAGGGAGCAGATACAGACACTGGGTCAGGATTCTTCATGAGAATATACAATGAAGGACAAATAGACTATTTCACAGTGAGAGCGCCAGAGATAGGCTTCCCAAGGAAATCCAGAAGCTGGGATTGCAGTGCCCACCTACAAAGAAATAACGGAAATGTTTTTTCCACTTCCCTCATGGCCAAAAATGTGCCACTCCTAGGGCAGAGACAGAAATATTAATGTGAAAATGGGATCTGGGTCTGTGTAGGCCACAGATACAAGACCTGGGATTATAGTATCTCCAAAAGGAAAACATCAAACTGAGATGCTTATCATGAGACTTGGTTTGGAACTGTGCGTTCTGTAGCACCCAGAATGAAGAACCTGCCAAACTCCCCTACAAGCCTAGAGAGAAATCCTCAAAGAAAAAGACATCTTAAATAATAATTTAAAGCACAATGAAAAAGCTCATTAATGCAATTTAAAGCAATCAGACCCAATAAACAGGATAATTTACATCCATGAAATAGAGAAAATAGACAAACATGAATAAGACTTCTAAAAAATCGGATTAAAATTCTCAGAGAAAAGAATAGATTAAGAACATGATATAAGAACTGAAAGAAGGAGCAATTAGGAAATAAGAATAGGTAGGTCAGAAAAATGAAAAAGGTGACAAAAGTAGATAACTATGCTCTGGTATCTGTCTGATAGGAGTTTCAGGATTTGACAGTAGAAGAAAAATAGGCAAATAAGAAAAAATAATGAGGTTTTAAAAATGAAATATGGTTACTAGAATAAAAATCTCAATAGACAGAGTAACTAGCATACAAGTTAGAATTAGAACATCACATTAGTTAAATAGGAGCTAAAGCTACTATGACAGAAAATGCAAATCATGAAAAAGAAAAGAAGCAACACTATAATGACTAAGAATTTTCCAGAGTTAAATATTGACATGAGTCTGACTGACAGATTGCAAAAGCTCTTAAAGTCTGGTCCAGGGAGTCCTGAGTGTCCCTGGCAACTTTATAGATCACAAGGTCAAAACTATTTCTGCAATAATATTAAAGTGTTATTTACCTTTTTCACTTTCATTTTCTTGTAATAATGTGTTTTCCAGAGGCTCTACGACATGTGATGCCATTGTATAATAACCTGCGTCAACATTTGGAAGATCCGCATGACTCTATGAACCAATATTTTCCAAATGTTCAATGTATGATATCAAAACATAATGCATGAATAAAAGACCCAAAGTACAAAGTAGACCCATGTGAAAGATTATAAAAAGATGATTGATGATTTCAAATTCCTTTTTGCGCCCAACTTATATGAAACAATCACTTGTTGAGTTTTCATATAGTGTTAAAGAAGAATATCCACAAGTATTTAAAAGAACTATTAAAATATTCCTCCATTTTCCAACAAATATATGAATAGGACTAGACTTTTAATATACTTTGACTACAAGAATATTTGCTATAGGTCAAATGTAGCAGATATGAGAATCCAGCTACCTTCTAATAAGCTTGACATTATAAAAGACTTACAAAAATGGAAAACAATGATATTCTTCCCACTAGTTTCTTCGTTTTGAAAAACATAGCTCTCTTTAAAAAAAATAAGTTGTTTAGGATTCCACCTGTGGCTCAAAAAAGTAGTGCGCCAACCCCATATGCTAGAGGTGGCAGGTTCAAACCCAGCCCTGGCCAAAAGCTGCAAAAAAATGAATTAAAGAAAATATGTTGTTTATGGTAGAACGTAGTCACTTATTTTGTTACTTATGTTTAACTACTTTCAAATTTCTCAGTTTTCATTTCTAACAAGGTAAATATTGATAGATACCACTCTCTGGCTCGGCGCCTGTGGCTCAATCGGCTAAGGCGCCAGCCACGTACACCTAAGGTGGCGGGTTTGAATCCCCAGCCCAGGCCCGCCAAACAATGATGGCTGCAACCAAAAAATGGCCAGGCGTTGTGGCGGGCACCTGTGGTCCCAGCTACTTGGGAGGCGGAGGCAGGAGACTCACTTGAGCCCAGGAGTGGGAGGTTGCTATGAGCTGTGAGGCCCTGGCACTCTACCCAGGGGGATAGCTTGAGGCTCTGTCTCAAAAAAAAAAAATAGATACCACTCTCACATGAACAAAAGCTCATTTAAATTCTCAAGAATTCTGAAGTGTGTAAATCTCCTGAGACCAAAGACTGTAAGAACTAATAACATGAATAATATTTAACAGTATTTTTTACATAATGATATAAATAACACGTGACACACACAAAAAGCCATAATGTGATATATATGCATTCATTGAGATATATCTACAAACAGATAAACTTTTCCAAAAGTAAAAGCACAATAAATTGACTTGTGTCTCAGGACAGATGTATGTTAAGTGAGCAGTACTTTGACCCAAAAATCATCAAAGCATTGAATGAATGTTTATTAAGTTTTCTACTTTCTGATAGGGTGATACCCCTGGATTTCTTTTTATTGCTAAGAATTGCCTTGGCTATCTGGGGTTTCTTCTGATACCATACAAAATGAAGAATTATTTTTTCCAAATTTTGGGAAAAATTAAATTAAATTATTTTAATTGGGATTGCATTGAATCTGTAGGTTGCTTTGTGGTAGTATAGACATTTTCACAATGTTGATTTTTCCCAGTCATGAGCATGGTATGCTCTTCCATTTGTTAATGTCTTCTGCCATTTCTTTTCTCAGGGTTTTGTAATGACAGATCCTTCACTTCTTCTGTTGTGTATATTCCTAGGTATTTAATTTTTTTTGAAGCTACTGTGAAGGGAATTGTATCCTTGATTAGCTTCCCATTTTGGCTCTTATTGTCATATACAAAGGCTACTGATTTGTGGACATTGATTTTATATCCTAAGACATTACTGCATTTTTTGATCACCCCCAGGAGTCTTATGGTTGAGTCTTTGGGGTTCTCTAAGATCATATCTTTACTTTGCACAGGTTCATTACAACATGTCTTAGAGAGGCTCTGTTTGAGTTGAGATGACCCAGTGTTTGATATCCATCTGAAAGTAGTGTGTCAGGG
The DNA here is from genome assembly GCA_963574575.1 of Galagoides demidoff. Taxonomy (NCBI): domain Eukaryota; kingdom Metazoa; phylum Chordata; class Mammalia; order Primates; family Galagidae; genus Galagoides; species Galagoides demidoff. Next base: position 4,844 of record CAUYQV010097384.1, read on the forward strand.
TCTTTAGTAAGATTTCATTCATTTCTGATAGTCTCCATTTGGGCTTCCATTCCTTTGGGATAATCATCTTCTCCTTCAGGAATCCCTTTTATTTGTATGTTTGAACACTTCATGGAGTCTCATAGCTCTCTAAGTGCCTGCTCTGCTTTCTCTCTCTTCTTTTCTGCCTCTTTAACTACCTGGGTATAGTTGAAAACTTTATCCTCTAGCTCTGATGCTCTTTCTTCTCCATGGTCTAACCTATTTTTGATATTTTCTACTGTATCTACATTCCCTGATTATCTCCTTCATTTCCTTATGCTCTGCCATATCCTTTTTACATTTACATATCTCTCATCCAACTTTTGGTTCTGTCTTTCCATTTTCTCATTCCTTCCTTTTATTATCTTTATCATCTATATTTTAAATTCCCTTTCTATCAAGTCCAGTAATTCTTTACAGGTGGAGTCTTCTTCAGTAGCTGCCTCATGGTCCCTTGAGGCAGTTCCTCTGTTTTGGCTTTTCATGTTGCCCAAATTTTTCTGTTGGCTCCTCCTCATGTGTTCTTTCTTCTTGTTCTCCTCTTTGTTTTCCTTTTTCCTTCTCATTTTCTCCTTTGTTTCAAATTACCTTTTCTCAGAACTTAGGTCCTGAAGTGGCCTCAGCCTGAGCAAAGCCAAACTCTTCCTTGTGGCCAAAAAAAACGAATGTCCTTGCTCTGATGACATTATGTTGCAATACATCACTGGGACACCAGGTAGTACTGTATTTTTTTAGGAAACAGAGAGCACAGCCAGCAACCTTTATGGTCCTTATTCCAAACATAGTTGCCTTTGGTGATCACCTGATTATTTCATCAGCATTCATCTTCTGACTTTAGGCTATCCTCCAAGGCCATAGTGATCAAAACAGCATGATATTGGCACAAAAATGGAGACATTGCCATTTGGAACTCAATAGAAAACCATGAGATGAAACTAATATCTTACAGACATTTTATCTCTAATAAACCAAATAAGAACATACATTGAGAAAAAGAAACCTTATTCAATAAATGGTCCTGAGAGAACTGGATAATCACATGTAAAAGACTAAAACTGGATCTGCACCTCTCAGCACTTACAAAAATTGATCGAAGATGGATAAAATATTTAAATATAAGGCATAAAGCAATAAGAATCCTCAAAGAAAATGTGGGGAAAACACTTTAAGATATCAGCCTGGGGAAAGATTTTATGAAGAATACTTCTGTGGCAATTGCAACAACAACAAAAATAAACAAATAGGATTTAATTAAACTGAATCACTTCTATATAGCTAAGGAAACAAAAGCAAATAGACAATTTTCAGAATGGGGGAAGATATTTGCATATTATGAATCAGACAAAAGCTTGATAACTAGGATCTATTGAGAATTCAAATTAATCAACAACCCCCCACCCAAAATCCCCTGTATCACTGGGCAAGAGACATGACTAGAACCTTTTCTAAAGAAGAAAGAAGAATGGCTAACAAACATATGAAAAAATGCTCATCATCCCTAGCCATCAGAGAAATGCAAATCAAAACTACCTGAGATGTCACCTAATCCCAATGAGAATGGCCAACATCACAGTCTTAAAGCTGCAAATGCTGGCATGGATGTGAAGAGAAGGGAACACTTTTATACTGCTGGTGGGACTGCAAACTAATACAACCATTTTGGAAAAAAGTATGGAGAATCCTCAAAGAACTCAAATTAGACCTCCCACTCAATCCTGCAATTCTATTACTAGACATCTACCCAGAAGAAAAAAAAAATCATTTTATCATAAGGACATTTGTACTAGAATGTTTATCACAGGGCAATTTATAATCACCAGCCTAAATGCCCAAGAACACTGGAATGGATTAACAAGCTATGGTATATCTATACCATGAAATACTATTCAGCCACTAAAAAAGATGGAGACTTTACATCTTCCGTATTCACCTGGATGGAGGTGGAACACATTCTTCTTAGTAAAGTATCACAAGAATGGAGAAGCAAGAATCCAATGCACTTATATGGATTGAATGAAGGCAGTAGAAGGGAACAGATGAGCTCATACAAGGGGGGAATGAGCAAGTGGGGGGAGGGAAAGAGGGAAGAAATTAGGGGGTCATGGTGTATGGCACACCTCTTGGGGGTGGGACACATTTATAAGAGGGACTTTAGCTAACATATGCAATCAGTATAACCTAATTCTTTGCACCCTCAATGAATCCCAAACAATAAAATTAATTAATTAATTAAAAAGATTCCTACTTTGAGTCTTCAGTCTAGAACACCAGCGAGAATGGTTAAAGCATTATTTGTGCTATCATGGATGTATATACAAAGTACCACTGATGCCAAAAGGATGGTGTAGTTTGATTCTCCTTGAATCTCAAGGAAAGGCTTCACAAAGGTAATAGAGATTGAATTTCAAAGATGGGTGTATGTTTTCCACATACAGGGAGAATAGAACAGGAAGACAATCTGAGTTGAGCATTGTCAAACTCACGACATTTGGCTCAGTTGGACTGTAGATGGTTGCTCAGACAGGGCATCACCTAAGTCTACCATGTTTATCAACTTTAATCTCCAACATGGCATGAAAATTGGAATATCATAAATGTAAAGACAGGTTTCAAATAATTAAATAAAGGGCATGGAAAGAGAGGGGGCTGTTGTGGAAGGTCAATATAAGGATATGAATAATTTTATATACCAAGGAATTTAGATTACCCTATAGAGCTTCTAAGAAGACACAGGAAAACATTAAGAGAAAATTATGTAATAATTTTTGTGCTATAGGAAAAAAATATCTCAAGTACAGTAAAAGATATATTGTAGGAAACAGAAGTGGAGGTCAGAGGAACAGGTGAACTGCTAAGAGACTCTTTAGAGATTATATTCCAATTACTATTTCCTGGATTAGGAAAACAAAATACAAAGAAATAAATTTTAAAGAGTGAAAAAAAATTTTTTAAAATTTAAAGAGTGGGGCTTTCAATGGAAATTCCATGAATTGGTTATGTTTTCTAATCACCAGTTTTTTAGCAGTCAAAAGTTAACCCAATAGTTGGTAAAAAAAAAAAAAAATTGGACAAAAAGGCAGAAATATCCATAACCACTTACCAGCTTTCCATTTGGGAGCAAGTCTGGAGGCTCCAGCCTTTTTTTCTCCTGTGAAATGGATGTAAAATGTCCTCTGTGGATACTCACATACTTTCTATAAAGACCACATGAAATGATGTATGTGATAGCTTTTTATACACAGGAAAAATTCCTTTAGTTAAGTGAGAAGCTGAAGGCTGTTATGAAATGGAGGCATTCAGGAAAGCATCTTGTATTTTTTGAACAACACACAAAAAAGAAAAAAGAAAAAAGAAAAAGGACCTTCAATATCAACTAAGAAATCTGAAGGTAATGTGGCCTATGCTCAATGCCAAAGTATGTGATTTTAAGTTAATTTTAATGGGATAAATAACTTTCATTATTATTATAAACTAGATTGCAATAAAACTATCAGTTCTTTAGGTCATCATAGCAAGAAGCTCATATTGAAAAATTTCTTTTATTCCACTGATGAAGAAATTGAGACATAGGGAGAGAATTTGGCTTACTCAAAATGTCAAAGCAAACTGACAGTCAAGCTAGGATTATTAATAGAATTTAGCCCTGTGGACTTCCAGTCCAATAGTCTTTTATCATAAACTGCAGTAGAAGACAGTGCCAGAAAATAATGCAGAGCACTACAGGTGTGCAAAGAACCTATCTTTTTGTTGAGATGAGATCTCGTTTTTGTTTAGGCTAGTCTTGAATTCCCCGCTGGAAGCAATTCTCCCGTCTTGGCCTCCCAAGTGCTAGGAATACAGGCATGAGCCACTGTGATTGGCCTCAAAAGGGCCGTTTTTGTCCATGGGATGAACAAATCCAGGTGATCTATCTCACTGGGGCTCCTGAACATGAGGAGGTGCTCTCCTCATTGATTTACTCTCTTCACATAATAGACTTCTGCCTGCAGGCTCCCTTGAGGAGCCCCAGCAAGGAGGCAAACATGAAGGAGCCTGAAGTGTTTGCAAGAAAAATGTAAAGAACAGTATTACCCAGGGATGCACTGGTGAAGTATTATAATAGAGCATCTACATTTGTAAAAGCTACATCCAAAGATCTTTCCAAATCACCCAGTTCTTGACTCCTGTTCATTCAAATGGCAAGGCCAGGTGTTTTATGACTAGGCTCTCTCATTAAGTGATTATTCCTACATCCAAATCTGCAACCCAAGGGATCCACATTCATGCACGGAATCTTTGTGACCCACAGATGGGTCAGTTGCTTTGCAACTCATCAAAACACCATGAACATTAAAAGTGCTGATGCCAAAGTCTGGCTACAATAATCCAGCACAGAATTAATAGACGCAGAAGGCATAATAACCAGACTCAGCTCTTGTGATACCTACCTAGAAACTAAGCAATCCATCCGGAGTTGCACTACTCATTAGCAAACACTTAATGTAACCAGTACATTGTGTGTGTGAAAACAAAATGATAAACAAATGACTAAAATAGTATATTTAGAAGAACTCCTGAGCCTAGAGACCTACATTAAGTCCACACTCAGTAAAGATAAGACAGGTGCTAATCCCTGAGCAACCATTTTCTTCAGCTGTACAAGGAAGAGTACTATATTTTAGATCTCTAAACTGCTTTCCATAGATAAAACTTTTAATGGTAATGGTAATAAAATATATGTAGTTAGATAAGTAAAAGTGCCAGTCTAGTGACTATTTCCCAGTCTGAAAATTGTCGAAGATATAGATTTCAAGGAAAGGATATAGCCTTAGTTGAGGGACAAGACTTCAATGAAAACCTTTCCTAAAGAAGAAACTGAGTAAGGAAAAGGAAAATGTGACATGCCCCGGCCTCAGCCATAGTTGCAGAAGAACCCTACTAAGGTTTACAATTACTGTCACAGCAAGACTGTAAAATAGTATTGACCAAGGCCTTTGTAAGAGCACCAAATCCTTTTTTAAGCTTTGCAGCCTCTTGTCATTTGCATGCTCATTATCACCATCTGTCTACAAGCGTGATCAGTGATTCTATCCTAAAAATGGACAGGACCTGAGTACCTGTCTCTAGGAGCAGAAAGGCAATGGAGAGCTCCAGAAACCAGAGTCATGCTGTAGACAGTCCTGAAAATAGACCAGTTGAGCCCTGAAGCCTGTGGACAGCCTGAGCACTGGCCAGACCTGAGACAGTCCTGGGACAGAGCAGCCACAGAGCCTCCCTGGGCTGCACCATGACCCATGACATCAGTTACCTGAAGATATATGGGTAAAACACTCATACTAAAGTTATTTTTCTCACTTTAAAGGGAGCAAAGAAAACAAAGTTTTAAATGAAACTATTTAAGAAACCAGAATTGAAGACAATCTATATAGTGACATAAATGATAAAACCAAGAATACTTAACAGTCATTATTTTGAAAGAGAGCCATATAATTTATTATGCAAACTCAAATTTATTATGCAAGAGATAGTATTCTCTTTAAAAATACAAGAGAAAGCTATCAGCCCAAACAATAGGTATAAAACAGAGACAAATAGGTTCTCCATTCCTAAAACACTTTTTTCATTATCTATCATTTAATCTGATACATTGTTTCCATCTACGAAGGACATAGAATGGTGGGTTCCATGACTATTTCACATTTGAGGGATTGGATGTTCTAAGAGGTGAAGTACCTTGCCCAAGACACACAGATAGTAAGCTTACGGTACTTGGAGAATAATCCTCAAAGTATAGGGAAACTTAGGAAACATCAGAAAACAAATCAAGGATCAATTACATTACTGAAAGTAGTCCAAGTCAACTTTTCCCCAGTGACTTCACAAAACATTCAAAACAGCTAAGGAGATCAATGGAAACAACTGAGGTCTGTGCAGCGTGGCTCACCATTTGTAGGTTATAAACACTTAGTCTTCTCACTCCAGGAATCTTAAACCCAAGACACTACCTGAAGTAGTCCTAGGCTTATTCAGGTTGATATCTTAGTATAGTCAAAGTGAAGAAGCTATGCTTTTGACAGAACCTATCAGCACAGAGAATTTAGAGAATGAGGGTACTTCCAGGAACCCATCAAACATCCACTAAACTAGAAGGCCACATCAATACTCTTGACAGTTCAAATAAAAGCATAAGTAAGTTCTCCCACCACCACCTCCTGCTTGAAATTCTTTGTTAGGCCATCCCCTGGCCCAACTCACACCGCTGCAAGACAGAAGGCAAGAACAATGATGTGAATCAAGGTAAGATTTCCTGGACAGAATAGGAGAACTTCAGAGGTAAATGTGCAGAATTCTACAAGACTAGAATTGAAAGATGCCTCAGGGAGCAACACAACCAACCCCTCTCCTCACAGAATGAAAAGAGGCTTCAAACTTGATGCATCCAGTCAGTCTGCAAGTTAGAGGTAGAGCTGGCATCATCCCTCAGGCTTCCTGTTCTGGGGTGCACAGGCATTCTAGCTCTCGCCACGTGATAGTTAGGCCACTGAAGTAGACGGGATCTGTGACATGTCAGTTTGTGAGGTGTATTTTGTTTCATCAAAATGTATATGTTGAAGCCCTAACCTTCAGTGATTTGGAAATAGGGTCATTACAAAGGTAATCAAATTAAAATGAGGTCACTAGAGTAGCTCTGATCCAATATGATTAGTGTGATCCCATGGGAAAGCGATATTTGGATACAGACATCCATGAGAACACCATGTGCAGATGAAGGCAGCAATGGGGCCAATGCACAGCCAACAACCCTCCCGAAGCTGGGGCAGAGTTATGGATCAGACTTCCCTTCACAGCCCTCCAAAGGAACTGACCCTGCTCACATAGGATCTCAAGAATTCTGGCCTCCAGAACTGTGCGACGATAAATTTCTGTTCTTTGAGCCACCCAGTTTGCGGTCAGTCAGACATTGCTTTACGAGGGTGATGTTCTCAGATAGGCATCAGTAGGCGATTTCGTTGTGGTGCAAACACCGTAGAATGCACTTACACATAACCTGGGTGGGATAGCCTCCCGCACACCCAGGCTATATGCACAGACTACTGTTCCCAGGCTACAAACTGCACAACATGTTACTTTGGTAGGTATTTGTGTATCTGAGTAGAGAAAAGGTGCAGGAAGGCTACAGTGTCATAATACTATGGAGCCACTGTCACACATGGGGTCCATCCCTGAGTGAAAAGTTGTCATGAAGCACATGTCTGAATTTTGTTACAGAAGCCCATGCAAACTAATACAATAAATTTTGAATAAAAACAGTGTTTTTCAGCATCTAATAATTCCCTCACCTGCAGTCTGGATTGGCCCATTCCACAGTGACCATCTTCCTCATTCCATCCTAAACGCGTACCACAGAGAGTGCTTGACTTCCTGTAGTATGACAAGTCCATAAGCTCGTACACATCCCAAATAAGGTGATTCAAACAGTGGCCTCCTCCTCCCTCACCTGTCAAACTATAACCATCTAGGCAATCAACACCCCTAGTCCCACACCAAGAGTTGACTGAGCCTAGTTCTGTAGGTAAACCAGAGCCCAGCATTCATAATAACTGATGAACTTCAGGGTTAAGATAACCTCGCTCCTGGTCTTTCTTTATGCCACAGCTCTGCAGATGAGCATCCCGGAGACAAACTCTGAAGGTGCATCAGGCAGACTCTGATCCAGTCAGAGGACCCAGTGTGGTACACTCAGAGTTTGGATCTGAGGCATTTTCTACACTCACATAAAGAAAATTCCCTTGTCTTTGGGCTGAATTTCTAATTACTTCAATACGAACAATACTTTTTTAATCATTTTCCTAGCTGGTTCAATGTATTGTCTTTTCCTTTTTCTTCTAGTAGGAAGCTACAAGTGACATCAAAGACTAGGAAACTCTAAAGCTGGAAATTGCTGAAAAGCCCTATGGTCTGGGCCTCAGCAGACGGCTTTGGCATCAGTGGGTACAGTGTGGCCTCTCTCCTTCTTCGTATGCTTTAATGCAAGTGTCCCCACCCTGAGGAGCAAGTGTCCCCACCCCACTGAGCTTCAGGCACATTCCATCTCACACACAGGTTCTACCATAAGTGGGCTGCCTGGTATCAGAAATTCGGAATTAGCAGCACTAACCCCTAAATTTGGAGGAGGCTGACTGAGAAATCATTCACCAAAAAAGGAATAACAATAGCGTCATTTCCAGATGAAGTTCCCGCAGAAGATTCTTGACCAATTCAAAGTAATTCCACTGAGTCCAGCTGGGCTTCCTAAATGCTTTCCAAAGCCACTTCATGGTCAGTAAAACATCCTAACAACAGTTATACAACGTCACGCCCACTTCTGGGTTTCCAACTGTACAAGCTACTATCACAATATTTAATGACAAAATAATTACCAAGGTCTACTTACTACGAGCCCTTATTATGGGATAGGCTAAATGTTCCAAAGTCTTTTCATGCGTTATTCACAACAACCTTGTGAGATAGGCACTGTTATGATTCCTACGTTACAGATGGGGGAGCTGAGGTAGAAACAGAAAGGTGAAGGAAAGTATTTAAATTCGCACAGTTGGTAAATGACAGAATGCAAAGCCAAGCTGTCACCAGAGCTTTCCACTTTAAGCCACCATCCTTGTCTGCTCCTCGCACTGGGAGCCACCAGGGTTGTCACATCTCTCTCTTCCCACTGTGAACCTTTTGAAGTGGTGGATAATTCCTCTCTCAGCTTTGTCACCCGCATTTCATGATTGTTGTCAAAAGACAAAAACTATTTATGCCCTCATGACTTCCCCAAGAAACGCTCTCTCTCCCTCCACTCAACTCCTCTGTTCCCTGTAGGGCAGTCAATGATTTCTGCCCTGTAGCTGTACGTCTTCAACTTGCCTCCTTTCTTCACCATTTATAAACACATCTGTGAAAAATTCACAGCCCAGTTATTTCTGAAGTTCCCTGAAGCCTACCATATTCCCATGCGTTTAGTAAAGTTTTCTCCATGAACATTTATGGAATAAGTGAAAACAAGGTCAGTGTCATAGCACCATGCAGAGTCCAGGATCTTCCTGAGAGCCCGCCCAGGTTCACCATATCCTACTTACGGTCCATTATAATGGTAGAGCTCACAGGAAACACAGAGGACTTGGAATTCACTGTAATCCTCGGACTTCATTATGCTTCAGAATCCCCTGGAGAGCTTGTTAAAATATAGATTCCTGGACCCCAGCCTAGAGTTTCTGCTTCAGGAAGTCTGAAATGGGGTCTGAGAATTTTCATTCTCAACACAATCCTTGGTGAGGTTAATGATGCAGGTTTAGGGTCCACATTTTGAGACTCACTGCTCTAGGTGCCAGTGTTGTGGAATAGTATTTTAAAGCAAGAAAGAAATGAGTAGATAGGTAAAAAGCTCCCTTGTGGAGTTAGGGCATGGAGCAAAGAAAGGATGTATGGAAGGTCAGGCTTAAGACGGGCTACATGAACAGCTTGGTTAGTACAAGAGGTACAACGTGGGCACAGGAAGATAAGCAGAAACTTTGGACTTGACCCCAAAGTTAAGCAGTTCTGCTTCACTTTCAGATCATAGAGAGGCTTGGATTCACCTTTTCAGATAGGGAGGCCCTAAACCACACCAAGACCCAGGAATCACACCCAAAGGCCCCACCCCTACTGTCCTAAAGCTTCTAAATCATCACAGCTGCTTTGTGTGGTTTCTGCAGAGAGCTGTGCTGTATAGTGAAGGGCAGCTGAGCAGGCCAATGGGCTTTAGACGTTGGAGCCTGAGGTGTTACCTTGCAGGCTGGCAGGGCAGGAGAAGGTAGTCCTTCCTGAGCTGGGGGTGGGGAGGGTATAAAATTCTCTCCTCTACTACTTCCTTGCCACCAGGTGCTTGCATGCTAGTAAAACATCCTGTTTTAAAAGATGAAACTAACAAAAACAAACATTTTCTCTGGCTCCCATGTTGGCAAAGGATTTCTATTCTCAGGGCTTTTTCCTTCACCAGAAAAAATAGCTTACTCCATGTGTCCCGTTCCCTTAATGCTAAGAAAGCAGTTTTTAAAAGGCAGAAGAAACAGATATAGCAGGGACAGGGGAGGAATTTTGTTGGATCCTCAGCAAAATCTGGAAGTCAGAATCACTGTTCCAAACCTGATTTTGAACAAAGAATTAGAGGGAGTGGGGAGTGATCAGAAGGTGCACCGCCAGGTGCAAAGCAAGGTGACTGAGGCAGAAGGAACTGGTGCAGAGGGGATGAGGAACTCTGCCCAGGGCCCAGGTGGGGGCTGGGAAAGGAGCTGGAGGAGCTTGGAACCCCGTGGACTCGGGCAGGAATGCAAGGGCAGGTGGCCTCCGGTTGGGAGGTGATGATAGGAAGAAGAAATGAAGAAAAGGTTATTGTAGAGGTTACTGGGGTCATTACGTGATGAAAGCCAAAGAGGTTGGACTGTGAGGTGAGGCCTGGTGCAGACAGGAGCAGACTCTCAGCAACAGAACAGACCAGAGACTGCACAGCAGGAAACCCAACAGGGGACTTGAGGAGCATAAGAACTGCCCAGCCAGACTCTGGTTCACAATGTGACTTGCTTCCTCTCCTCTAAGCGTAGCATCTACGTTTGTAAATGAAGACAGTCTATTCAACATCATACGAACAGTTATGCGAGGTAGCTCCCACTTCTGGGAGGGTCTGTGTGCGTCTTCCTACCTCTGAGCCCATTAGACATTATATTCCTGCATTTGTTCAGTCCACAAGAACTTAGACACAGATTATTGGCCTGGTAGTTAGATGCTAGACCCATAGTAATAAAGAAAAGTATACCTACCTTTAAATACCAGGCTCATTAGACACCTGGATTACAGAATGGAAATTTTGGAGGCTGCCCCTAAATTAGGCTAAATGATTATTTACATAAAGACATTTAATAAGGACCTGGTGTTGGGCTCAGCTGAACATATCCTCATGTTTCCTGTTGTGCAAAGTTGTGGGGCCTCATGCAGCCACACACAAACCCTTTCCCCCTCCCCATCTTCCTCCTTTCCTTCTGAGACAAAGACACAGAGGTTCTGCTAGCCCCATTCCCCAAAAGTTTGTGCCAAAAGACCCTAACTTTCCAGGCAACTTGTGGAATGTGCCCACCCCTCACGGGCCCATATAAAAGTGGTCTCTAACTGCCCCCAGGTGCAGATGCCACTTTTGCACTGCCACAGCAGGTCACCTTCCCCTTTCAATGAACTTGGCCTGAACATCTCCTCTGCAACCTCATCTCTGGGTGCCAATGTTTATAGTAATTATAATTAGTATTCAGTAATGTTGTCATCTCAAGAATATACTTGTAAACATTTCATTCATTCAGTTCTGTTTCTAGCTGTAAACAACCTGGCACGGTATGATACAGGGCATAGAATTTGTGCCTTATAAATGGTAGAGGGACGGAAGAAGAGGGCCAGTTAGGCCTTCCCCACAGTAGACAAAGTAAGAGGTGAGGACTGTCTGAACCAGGACAGCAGAACCAGAGGGACATCAGTTTAAACCAGAGATGCTCAGAGGGGAAACATGCATCAAACTGAGTGAAGAAAGAGGTGTCTTGAAGATGACTCTAAGCTTCTGCACTGAGTGTCTATATGAATCATGGTGCCACTGGCAAGTTGAGGAAAACAGAGAGAGACGATACAGAGCTCAGTATGAGACAGTAGAATTGGGGTGCTCTGGCTCTGACGTTCAGGAGAAAGTTCTAGACTGGAGATATCCCAGTCATAGGAATCTAGGAGGCACCAAAGACAAGGAGCACATGGTATCTTCCAGACGGAGGGGCTAGACGGAGGCCTCTATCTTCCCTCTTTTCTTCCCTAGAAAAGACAGGCCAGGCAGCAGCACCCACTTACTGTAAAAAGCTTCTCCTTCACCAAAGGGCCTTAGAAATGAACAAAGAAGGTGCACAAAAGAGACAAATATCAGCTAGCTGGAAGCCATTTTTTAAAATTTTATTTTCCTTTCCCAGGTATTACCCAAATCTTGCTTTTGCTATAAGTAAATATTTCCCTTCTTGCTTTACAGATGGGAATATAAGAAGCAATGATGGCCACCCAGATATTCACTATAAACACTGATTGGGGTCACGAAACTCACCTAGCCAATGAACCCCTACGTCAGAAAGAGGAGGGAAAGAGACAGCCCAGGGTCACTACAATGACCATATTTCTTTTGACTGGTACCTCAAACACACACACACACAAACAAAAACAAAATAAAGCCTCACAATGTTTTTGACATTCCACAGTGCCAGACTCCAGTGCTATTATCCCCTCCCAACCTCTTTGTAAAAATGGAAACTTTCAGACAGTGGCAGATACAACTGTTTTCTCATCATTTTCTCATTAGTTGACTGAGTCCAACAGAGCCAGAACCTAGACTTTTGCTTTCTCTTTTACCACAAACCTTCCTTAGGCAGGAGAGATGGTGGACAAGCTTTTCAGGTTTTCTGTTTCAGTAACTTCCCTATCAGTGATCTAAATAGTAGCCCGGGTACAAACAAGGTAAACAGCAGATGCCAAATTTTCTCTGCCATAAGCCCATACACACTCACATGTGTTACCTCCAACCCCCGTTGTTTTCCACATGGATACATAAGTAGTTTTCCATCCCATTCACAAATCCAAGGTCCTGAGATAAAGAAAAGAAAAGAAAACAAAACAAAAAAACCTGTCTCTGATTCTAGTTCCACCTCTGGTGTTTAATTGGTATTGACTTGAGGAATTCCCTTCACCTCTGGGGCTCAATTTCCTCATCTGTCAGGTTAGAACTTTAGACTAAAGCATTTCTAAGATTTGTTCCTCCTCTGATATTGTATGAGGTTCCAATAGATAAGACATTTAGCCTGAAGTACAATTTTCTGGAAATTAAGGTGTTGTATAATAAGAATTTGGTCTGTGTCTTAGGTTTCTGGGATAGAGGTTCTAAAGCCTTGGAATTTTCCAAATAATAAGAGTGTCTTTGTTATTCAGGGTGAGTCCTTGAATCACAACTGAATTAAGGAGAGGACTCTAGAGAAGGGCTAGTTCTATAAGAAAGACCAGCCATGTAACTAAAGGGTTGGGGCTTTCGGCCATAGGTCCAAAAGGGAGGAAAGCTGGAAATTGACTTCATTCATGTGGCCAGTGATTTGCTCAGTCATGCATATGAAATGCCAGTTAAAGTCTTGACCATAAGACTCAGGTGAGCTTTTGGCTTGGGGAACATATTGATGTGCCAGGAGGGAGATGTGTACTGATTGAGGAGTGGGTACAGAAGCTCCACATTCAAAACCCTTCCAGACCTCACCCAATGTGTCTGTTCAGTTGGCTGGTCCTGAATTGTATCCTTTATGATAACATTATAATTCTAGGTATGATACTTTAATGAGTTCTATGAATTGTTCAGCAAATTATCTCAACTGAGAGGATTATGTGAAACCTCCACCTTCAGAATTTATAGTCAATTAGTCATAAATAAAATTGACTAGTGACCCCCGAACTTGCACTTGGCACCAGAAATGAGTACAGTCTTGTTGGGGACTGTGGCCTTAACCTGTGGAGACAATGCTCACTCCAATATTTAGTGTTGGACTTGACTTAAAATACGGCATACAATGTACCTATTGGATAATAATTATAATTTATATATGTTCCTAGCCAAATGAATGAACTTCAAACACCTCTATGAGTGTTCCCTGGTTTATAGTAAGTAGAGTGTCTGGGACCAGCATGGGTACTGTGTGATTATAAGACATACCTACTGACAGACTTTAAAATCATGGTTATGCAGGTCTTATAAATGATGAAAATGTTCTGAGATGTCAAAGAGGACACATTCTTCTGCACTAGCACCTTCTTACAAGGCTTTTAAAAGGAACATTTCCCTGCTACATTAAGCAATTGTTACAAAGTCTGAAAAAATTTCTGGGGGGCAGCTGTCATTATTCAGGTGTTGACTAAATCCCTGCCTAATACACCATCCCTTTAACAACCACTCTGCAGGTCTTACTTTTATCGTTTTTAAGCAATTCAAGTGTTGGTCATCCCAAAAATTCATTTCTTTTTTTTTCCCCTTCCTACAGGCACAGGGAACAGACTTGAAATCACTGATATAAACTCACGCAAAAGAGATTTAAGAATATCTTTTTGTTCCAGGGCAACTCAGTCTCATTCCCTATGCAGTTATAAACACCAATTAATTGATTATAAACAGAAGGAAAAATAGACTCTGGAATTCTTTGGGGAATGATCAATTAAGTTCTAAAGCTGTCCCTATCCTCTATAACGCTGTAAAAAACCAGAGTCTCACCTCCACGGTACTCAACTTCCATGTTCCTAAGAGACATCTTGGGGGGTGCTTGATCTTGTTGCAGCATCTTAGAATCCTCTCCCAGAGATTCAGAACCAGTATTTCCAAGTTAGGTCCCATAAACCTGCGTGATTCAACCCTTCCAGGTAATCTGACACAGGTGATCTGCAGAAACACCAAGAAACGCTTTCTACTGCTTTTCCCCATAGGTCATCATTGGCACAGTGCCAACACGTGCTGTCCAAGCTGACTGTGTTAATGGACTTAAAATGGAAGTGCACATTGGACCCTGCAGAACATCTGTGACATGGTGTTAATGAGTGGTGAGTAATCGTCACTGGGGGTTTGCTATAAAAACTAATCTAAAGCTCCTTGATGCTGAACATGCCAATCAAGACCAACTGATCAGGATTTGTTTTTACATTTGGAAAAAGGTCAAGCAGCTGCCTGTTTGCTTTTTTCTCCCCAGGGCCATTTTTGGAAGTTCATCTGCTCTAAACAGCTGCTTGCAAGTAGAATTGATCCTTGCAGAAAAATGACTGTGGGACCAGACTCCAGAGGTGACATATGTTAAAACTTGTTTTCCATTTTTTGCTTTACTTTGATGGAAAAGAATAGTAGTCTCTACTTTCAGTAATTTAAAGTCAGGGATTGAAAAGTATTTTGGTGATAATCACCAAATTTCTCTAAAATATGATGTTTATAATGTTCTTTTTAGTCATTGTTATGACACATATTTATATAACACTTTTAGTACAAATCAAGTAACTCAATTCACTTATTCATTCAATATTTTGTCATTTACAAAGTTCGCTTACATCTATCATGGTCTTCATTACAAGCCTTCAAACTCACAAGGCATATAATATTATCCCAGGACAGACAGTATTAAACACAGACATAGATGAAGGATATAGGGTATGTTCAAATTTTAACTCCCCTATATATTTGCTACGTGGTCTTGGGCAACTTATTCTTTTTATGCCTCAGTTTCCTCATCTGTAAAATGAAAATAATAGTTCCTACCTGAGAGCATTGTTTTAAGGATTAAAAAGTTAATATTTCTAAGTACATAGAACACAGTGAGCACTATTAAAAAGCTTGTGAAATAAAATTTAATTCAACAACCATTTGAGAGCTCACAACGTGTCATAACAAGGGCATGGAAATATATGATTTGTACCACAGTTCTTATCCTTCAGAGTGCTTATCAAGAGTGAGTCAAAAAATTAAACAACCATAGGACAATTTCTTATGTATCATAAGAAAGAAGTGGGGGCACATTGGACAAGGGGAAAGGAAGGGAGAGAGGGGACAGCAGGTGATATCACAGGGCAGAGTAGTAAAAGATTAGCAGAAATTTTCCAGAAAAATCAAGAAATGGAAGAGGGAGAGAGTAGAATTTCAGGCCAAGAGTGCAATATTCATGAATAATAATATTTCCATATCCTTTCTGTCTATTATATGCAAGGACTGTGATAAAAATTACCTATATTTTATTAAATTCTGATGATAGTATTTCAAGGTTGTCCTCACTGTTATCATTTTAAAAATTAAGAACATTAAGACTTAGAAAGGTTTATAGTGTGTTTCTCAAACACCATATACTGCAAGTGGCAGAGCCCATCTGTCTCCAACATTGGTGCTGTGCAAGCTATTTCTAAGGCACTCCTCAGATGTAGTGACAAAAGTCAACGTACTTGTAATTTGCATTTCCCTGATGATCAATGACATTGAGAATTTTTCATATATTTGTCAGTCACTTGTCTATCTTCTTTTGAAATGTTTCTGTTCATGTCTTTTGTCCCCTTTTTAATGGGGTTACTTATATTTTTCTTGCTGATTTGTTTGAGTTCTTGGTAGATTCTGGATATTAGCCCTTTTATCAGATGTATAGTTTGTAAGTCAAGTATCTCAAGAATTGGAAAACAAACAATACATATACTCTTTGATTACTTGGAACTAAGTGATGGGCACATGTGGACACAGAAGTAAAAATCATTGGAAATCAAGAGGAGGGGGAAAGAGGTGAGGGGGTAAAAATCTACCTAACAGGTACAATGAGCACTGGTGGGGTGACAGACATACTTAAAGCCTTCATTGAAGCATTATAAAACTATCCATGTAATGAAAACATTTGAATACTATTCATATTTTGAAATTTTAAAAAAGTCAACATGGCACAATCAGGCATTTTGTAAAAAATGGAGAAGTTAAGGGAAGAGCTAGAATGGGTTGGAAGGTGAAGAGAAAAGCATTTAATGCACTGGTTTGGGGCACGTTGATATGCTGAGAAGTCAGTAGAGAGAGAGCATGAAAATATCAGAGTCTTAGTTGTAGATATGATGCAGTATCCCACAAAAGAAAAGTTGACTAGCTTAACATGAATGAACAGCCAGCTCTTGCTCTAAACAAAGAAAATGAACAGAGACACAAAGGCAAGTTGATATATGATGGAAAGGATCAGAAAGTTGAAATTTAGACAGAAACATAGGCTCTGATCTTAGGAGAGTAACTAAAGCCAGTAAAAGATGTTCCTCCCGCATACAACGCCCCCTCCCCACACTCCAACAAAGCATCCAGTCTGAGCACCCACCATTCTACCTTCACCCATCTGATGCCCCAGTTATTCTGAATGTGGTGCAGTTTTTAGTTTTATCAAAATATTAACTTACATTTCCTCTCTTTTTCCTGTGCTACTTAAAGTAGGTCACTTATGGTAGTATTTCCTTGACTCAGGAATTTTTCAATAAGGACAACAGAAGCTATTTGGAGATCATAGTTCTTATAAAGTCTAAACTCACTGAGGAGACTTTTTGTAAGGCTTAAGGATAGGAGTATATGTTAAGAGGTCTCTTAAGAACATCTAGATGAGAGCAAATATTTTCCCTGGGACTAAAAACATATGTATGGGGGTGTTGAGAGAAAGCAGGGTGAAGACAAATGTATCATTCTGGGAGCGATGGCCACGTGGCTTGCCTGGAGAGTTGAATCCCAGGCAAAGAGCAGCTCCTGGTAGCAGTGAACATCCTCATGCTCCATACACAGCACATATCCCACATTGGCCGGGGATCATGACAAATGCTCTAAGGCTCAGGTAGAAAGCTGACTCCACCTGGCACGTGAGCTAAGGCCCAATAATAACTGACAATAAATTTACCAACAGGGATAGGAAATTAAAGTCAGATTTACAGTGTTTTAATTTAAAGAAAATAAAGGACAGCTGCTGCCTCCACAGGTGCTCTGGCCCAGGAATCTGGCTGTCACCATCATGCCCACACCCAAGGCCCTCCCTGCAGCAGGCTACTGCATGCTGCCATCCCTGTCCCTGTAGCTGTGTGTGTGTAAGCAGCTGGCACCACACCAACTTCTGCACCACCACTGTGCTTGCACCCACAGCTGGCCCCTGTAGCTGCCTTAACATGCAGACCTCCAGCTCAGGGTCACAACTTCCCTTGCACATATAGCCAGGCTGACCCCCTGCCTAGCCTGCAACTGGACGATGTAGTAATGTACATGTTCACCACCAGCCCCAGCTGCAATGCTGGCACATGGAGTCTTCACTGGCCCCTGTTTCTGGTAGCAGCCCTCACCATGTACAAACTTGCTGATGGTCTTTCTTGCCACACAAATCCCTGCAGCCAGCTTCTGCAGCTAAGTATGTGCAAACTGCTGTCTTTGGTCCTCAATTCTCTCTGCCCCAGGCCCTTCCACTGGATACAGAGGAAGCATTAAGGAACTTAATAGCCCTCACAGTCATTACAAATCTCCCACAGCGCTTGCCACCAAGAACCACATAATTGCCAACATCACAAATCCCAGCTTTCTGAACCAGCAAAACACCATGCTCACCCTGCACCTGGAGCCCCTACATGTACTCATGTCCTCATTCTTGTTGTCCTGCACCACTACACTTGATGCCATGGCATGCCTCTCTACCCTCTTCCCCTACACAGGTGAAGATTTTTCTATTAAGCAAGCCAGTTCATAAAGTTTTGAAGAGGCACATGTTCTTCAAATGCACAGATACCTTTGCAAACCTATAAGGACCATGAATAATCAGGCAAACATGATACTTACCAAGGAACACAGTAAACTTTCAATAACTGACACTAAAGTATTGGAGACCCATGAATTGCCTGACAGACATTGAAAAATATTTGTTCTAAAGATGCTCAGCAGAAAACACAGTAGTTGAGATTTCTCAAAAAACTAAAAATAGAATTATTATACAATCTAGCATACC
>CAUYQV010097385.1:0-14238 GCA_963574575.1 Galagoides demidoff
GCCATTTTTTGGTTGCAGCCATCATTGTTGTTTGGTGGGCCCGGGCTGGGGATTCGAACCCGCCACCTTAGGTGTACGTGGCTGGCGCCTTAGCCGATTGAGCCACAGGCGCTGAGCCTCTCCTTTATATTCTTATGTGGAGTCACAGGATAGGATTACTCTTTCCTTCTTTGCAATTAATTCCTGGAGATCAGCCTCTACTGATTCCTGTATTAGAACATGTACAATCTAGCCACCCCCGATGAGCAATCACTATGATCACTTTAATAGCAGGATTAGGCATCACAGCTGGAATAGGCTCAGGGCTAGAGGGTCTAGGAACTTCATTAAACCTATACATTAAGCTATCTGTCCAGTTCATTAAAGATATTGAACAACTGGTTGATACTATATTAGACCTCCAAGAACAAATCGACTCCCTAGCTGAAGTAGTTCTCCAAAATAGACGAGGATTAGATCTTTTAACAGCTAAAAGAAGAGAGCTATGTGTTTTCCTTAAAGAAGAATGTTGCTTTTATACCAACAAATCAGGGCTGGTACAAGAAAAGATTAAGACTCTACAGGAAGATCTAGAAAAAAGAAGGCAGGACCTCATACAGGGTGGATGGTGGGGGAAATTGGGCGGATGGTTACCCTTTATCCTCCCTCTCCTTGGGCCGATTATTATTATTGTACTTCTTACTTCCCTTGCCCCACGTATAATTAATAATCTAATTGCTTTTATTATAAAACAAGCCAGTGCCATAACCATACTAACACTAACAGAAGCAAGATATGACCCCCATGGGCCATGATTGGCCCTAGAAACAAAAGACAGGGGGGAATGTGCGAACCAAACCGACGCCATTTTAAAAGCTTCGTCATTTTATTGTTACTGCTTAAGGTATATTCTTTGCCCCTCAACCCTCTTCCCTGTTTGCAGTCACATACCAGAGGCATTAGGAAATCACATATTGTTTCCTCCTCACTACTGCCCCATGACTTGTGCCCCTTGCACAACTGGACAAGCTCAACTGCCCAGAATATCCACCAATCCAAGGAAGGCAGAATGAACTGATGGGAGGGGTAGGGGAATGGGGAGGGAGGGCAGGTGGGGTATTTAGGGAACTTTTGAATAGTCTGTAAGGGCTGATCCCACTTTCTCTTAAAGGGACAGCCCAGGCTCTGAGTTTGAATAAACTCCTCATGCTTTTGCAGCGATATTCAGACTCTCAGAGTGGTGCTTGAATTGAATCTGGGTGATAACAACACTAAAACTTTAGTGGGCCCCAAATGGATCCTACCTTGCCTTAGATGTCTCCCTGTATACCTGCCTGTGATCTAATGCCCAAGGAGATGATCAAGTTCCTCTTCCACTAAAATTGTGGTGGGCCCCAAATGGATCCTACCTTGCCTTAGATGTCTCCCTGTGTACCTGCTAGAGATCTAATGCCCAAAGAGGTTATCAGGCTACTCTTTCACTAAAATTGTAGTGGGCTTCAAAAGGATCCTACCTTACTCTGGATGTCCTGGTGCCACTTGTTACTAGTTCCTCTGTGGTGCTCATCCTTCTCAGTGACCCGCTGCAGGGACCTTGCCAGCTTAGTCTCAATGAGATGTTCCTCTTGGAGAATTTGTCCCAGGAGTGCTCTGAGGACCCTGTCACCAGACCAGCGGGAGTTCCCCACAGGGGGGTGATCTGCAGGGTGGGCAGAACCCGACCCAAAGATTCTGGCTGCACAGTTTTTCCACCAAACCTCAGTTCCCGGTCAGGGAACCAAGAAATGTAGCAGGAAACCGACACATACAGAAGACTCCAGGCACTAGTTGATTAGAGGAAGCAAGTTTATCTGGCTGGGGGTACTTGGAACACCAGTGTGTTTCCCAAAACCGAGCCCCTCAACTCAATCTCTTGCCTCTCTTTTATCCACTTTTCAGGGTGGGAGTACACATGAGGGTCATAAAACAGAGAGAAACATGACATCGTTTTCAAGGTCCCGGGTTCAAGGGGGAAGGTCAGATTTGCCCTCATCCTTGAGACCAGTTGGACCACCTGCCCTCAAAGGCAACAGAAACCTAAGGAAGTTACTAGGTTATGTTGTGCCCGAAATTCCCCCAAGATTCCCAACAGACAGTCCAAGACACACTCTGATGTAAAAAGCACGAGGTGAGCTTTATTCAAGCCCTAGCCTGGACTCTCCTGGCATACAGGCCAAGGATGAGCCCCGAAACTGGGGTGTGGAAGGTTTTTATGGGGTACGGAAGGCAAGAAGGGTAGGGTCGGGTATGGTTACACTCTTGATTGGTGGTTGATGATTTCATTAGTACGGGGAGGATTTGGATTGGTACAGGTTTAGGGGTAGGGGATTTCCTAACCAGAGGCCTGAGGTGGTGCAGCCTGATTCAGTAGTTGAAGGGGAATACCTGAATTTCAAGGAAATAGAAACTTATTACCTATTATGGCAGCTGTTCAAGGAAACAGAAATGTATTGCCTATTATGGCAGCTGTCTGCCTAAGGTGACTCAATCAATGGCTCAATGGCTGTGCAACCAGGGGTGGGGGAGGCAGCAGGGAGTGACCCTGTGGTTTAACAGAGTTTATGCAGTAAACAACAAAATGGCGCTGGTCTGGCCCTCTCAGTTACAATCTAGGCCCAGTGTATGTCAAGGAAGAAACATACAGACAACAGAAATGCTTGTGGTTTGGCTGAGGCCTACACAGGGCAGCTAAGACAGATTCTTTTAGTTCTGCTTTTACTTTCTTGCCTCACTTGTAGACAATATTGTTTTTTATTCAGATAGCCAGTGGGTTTTTTCAACTTAATTTGCAGTGATTGAGTATATTTTGGTCTTCCCACCTGTCCCTTGGTAGTCCATCTCTAATTTGTCTGTAATAAGGGAAGGAATAATATAGGTTCTTGTCCCATATTCATATAAATGGGGTCCCTGCTTTATTCAGTATGTCCCTTCCTAAAAGGGAATAGGACTTTCAGTCATGATTAGGAAGGTGTGAGAGAACAGCCCGTCCCCCCAGCTGCACCTTAAAGTTTGAGAGAAGAATTTGGTAATTGGCATTCCAGATACACGCTGTATAGTTACAGATTTGGGGAATAGAAGATCAGGTTTAGAGAGGAGTATAAAAAAGGTCACCCCAGTATGTAGGTAGCAGGCTGTGAGATAGCAGGGCTCTCACAGCCTGGGGAATATTCAGATAATGAGCCATCAATTGTTTCTCCTCCCTTCCCAAAACAGCCATATTTCTTTCTTCATGCTCCCTCTGCCTGAAGTCATGTAGCCCTTTCTTTGTTAACTATGCAGGGATCCTTGATATCTCTCCCTTCTTTCTCCTTGTCATATGCTAACAAAGTTAAGTAGAAACTACTAAGTCACATAGTTCTTCCTTTGTTTTGTTAACCATGCAGAGATCCTCATGAACTCTCTCTTTTTCATGTTAATGAAGTTGAGTAGAAATCATTAACAAGATGATTTGTCTCTATTGGAATCATTTACAGTTTCTAATCATATTGTAAGACCAAAAGTATGTCTTTTGTTTATGTTATTTCCCTGTGGACAACCCTGTACAGATACTATAAAATGAAGCTGTTTTTGTGCTTTGGTGTTGGCTGCAGCTATCAGCTGAGTCAGTCCTTCTGATCCCATCCTTTGTTTCCGTGTCTTCTCTTATTCCATATTTTCCTCATCCCCCACCAATTCCACTTTGGTTCTCTCCCCTTCACCTCACTGGTTAACAACACCAGTGTCCAGAAGAAATTCTATTTCCTGGACCTCCACTATGAAGCAGAACTGGGGTTCTTGAGGGCTGATGACATAAGCTGGAGCCATGAGAAACTGCCCTGGGCACCCACAATCTAGTTTGGGGATTGACAGGCTCACTGCCCTGGAGGCCTTTGCCTCTGGGGACAGACTGCCCTCCATTGGTCACCCTTGCATTCTGGACAGGAGCCTGGTGGCTTGCCTGGCAGGCAGTGCTACCTGGGACAATTTCTCCTAAAGTGGCCAGTCTGACACGTTGGAAGTACTTGTTCTTAGGACCTCTGGCTTCCCTCCGCTCCTGAATGGTGCCTGCCTGTGTTATGCCTGAAAAATACCCTCAAATGGCCGCAGCAGACAAGTCCGAGACACACTCCGATGTAAGAAGCAAGAGGTGAGTTTTATTCAGGTCCCAGGAAGCCTGGACTCTCCTGGCACGCAAGCCGAGGATGAGCCTTCAGGCCCGGGCCACGCCTGAGCCTGGACTCTCCTGGCATACACACCGAGGTAGAGCCTCGAACCCAGGGTCGAGGAAGTTCTTATGGGGTACAGAAAGCAAGAAGGGCAGGGTTGGGTACGGGTACATTTTTGATTGGTGGTTAGTGATTTCACTAGTAAAGGAGGATTTGTATTGGTACAGGTGAGGGGTGGGAATTTCTCAACCAGGGCTAGAGGTGGTGTAGCCTAACCAGGCAGTTGAAGGAGAATACCTGAATTTCAGTAGAAACCTATTACCTATTATGGGAGCTGTTCAAGGGACTGAAACTCATCACCTATCATGGTGGCATGGCAGCTGTCTGCCTAAGGTGTCCCAATCAGTGGCTTAATGGCTGTGCACGCAGGTGTGGGGGAAGGCAGCAGGGAGTGGCCCTGCGGTTTAACAGAGCCTATGCAGCAAATGACAAAATGGTGCTGGTCTGGCCCTTTCACCACAACCTATGGTTTGTTCTTAGGTCCCATTCAGTGGCCAAAGAGAATCATCCACAAGCCACTGGTCTGGTCTTTGGGCCTGTTCATTTACAACACCCTCTTCACTCTCCCCAATGAAGAGGATACGTAAGCATTACCTTTCAGCTCTTCCATACAGTTTTCATGTGGTCGTGCTTACTCATGTTAATAGATGTGTTGCGCTCTTCTCTTGTTAACCTGTCTTTTGTTACAGGGTTTTGGCCATGCAACTCTCATGATAGAGAGGAAAGGGATCACCCCCTTTCTATTACAGTAACATTTTTAACAAGCAATGATCTATTACAGGGAGGCGCCTGTGGCTCAAAGGAGTAAGGCACCGTCCCCATATGCTGGAGGTGGCAGGTTCAAACCCAACCCCGGCCAAAAACTGCAAAAAAAAAAAAAAAATCTATTACATAAAATATAAGAAGAACTCCAATGAATCAATATGAGAAGGTTAAGCAACCCAAAGGCATACCCAAGCATTTCATGAATAAGAAAACATAAGGATCAACAAATATGTAAAACAGTGACAACCACCTCATCAGTAATCATAGAAATGCAACACCATTTTATGTTTAAGAAGACTAGAGAATGGATACAATCTGATAATTTCCCACGTGTTGGCAAGTGCGTGAGGCAATAGGAATTTGTATGTACTCTCAGTAAGAATTCTAATCTGCACAACCACTTTGGAAACAAGTTGGCATTGCCTGGCAAAACTGCAGGTATGTACAGCCTTGAACACGGCATTTCCTCTCCTCGGTACACATTCTGGAAACACTCCTGCTCATCTACACCAGGGGAGATGAACAAAATAGTCTTAGCATCCTCCTAATCGCAAGAAAACAGACACAACTCAAATAAATGTCTGTTCAAAGAAAATTAACTGTGTTATTTTCATAAAATGAAATCTGCTACAAAGAATAAAAATGAACTACAGCCACGGGCATCAACATGGCCGACTCTCAAAAACGTAATGTTAAGGTTGAACAAGCCACTGAAAAGTCCAGAGAACTTCGACTTTAAAAAGTTGCATAATATGTTATTTATATTTATATCACTTTAAAGAAAAACAAAAAAAATATGAATAAAATATTCAGGATGATCCTGAAGGAGGGGAATAGGATCTGGGCATCAAAAGCACTGGGTAATGATTCTATTTCCTAAGATGGGGGCAGGTATGTGGATATTCATTTTATTATTCTTTATTAAGCAATATGTATATGTTCAAAATCCTCCTTTGGTTAAATGGTATAGTTAATAAAAATTTAAAATTTCAATATAATTTGTTATGAAATATTTATTTTTCTCTTTTATTTACCTGGAAAATTTACTTGTGTGAAACAGCCAACTTAATCACCATACAAGACATGATGGGTTCCTTTACTAATAAATATGAAAATACCTCTAAACTTCCATATATAATATACAGAGGGTGCCAAAAAATATATATAGACATTTCAAAGATGTTGTCTATGTATTACTTCTCAAAATGCAAGGTAACCATTACTGGTCAAGTGTGCCTAGATGCACTATGCACATTTTTTTTTTTTTTTTGAGACGGAGCCTCAAGCTATCCCCCTGGGTAGAGTGCCATGGCATAACAGCTCATAGCAACCTCCAACTCCTGGGCTCAAGCGAGTCTCCTGCCTCCGCCTCCCAAGCAGCTGGGACCATAGGCGCCCACCACAACGCCCGGCCATTTTTTGGTTGCAGCCATCATTGTTGTTTGGCGGGCCCAGGCTGGGGATTCAAACCCGCCACCTTAGGTATACGTGGCTGGCGCTTTAGCCGATTGAGCCATGGGCACCGAGCCTGCACATGTATTTTTACCTGCAATTCGTATACTTTTTTGGATCAATTTTACTTCCAACAAAATCCCTTGAAATGTGTATACATTTTGGGGGTACCCTGTATATTTCAATTAGCTACGACTTAAAACATTCTTAGTGATGCAGAGGGACCGTGATCTGCTAATGAACACATCTTTTGTTTCCTAAAGTGGTAAGGCACACATTTTCCACTAAAGTGGGGTTTAATAACCTCCAGAATGAATAGCACAGGGTAACTGCAGTCTCTCTTGGTTCTCCTAATTATTGGCGTGTTTCTTATTCATCGCCTGGAATTCCCTCTCCTCACTCATCCCCGGCATTTAGTCATCACTCCCTTGATGAGCTGTAGAGAGCAGCCGCTTTAGTTGGCTTGCCAGGTAATTATTTAGCAGCTCCAGGGAGATGACGGGGGTTGGGGGGAAGGTTTGTTCAGAAAGAAACAGAAAGGACTGAGATGTAGGCTCAAAAACACCTTCTTTTCATGTCCCCGTTACTAAAACTAATAAAAATAACTGTCAAAGGTGAAATCTTGAAATGACTTAAATTGCTACAAATACTGCTCGTAATTACCATTTAGTCATTCTCTTGACCTTTTGCAGGAGTGTGTGATGATCATTGGCTCTGCTCAGTTTCAGTTAAGAAAAAAAAGCAATAAGCCTCCAGTTCCAAAACTCTCAGATTTATTATGAAGAATATAGTCTTGTCCCCACATTTGAAAAATAAGAAAATTAACCAGAAAAGTTAAATAATTGATGTACTTAACATATGAATAATGAAGAACATAATCTCTGAGGTTGGAAGGCCTGGGTTGAAATCCTGGCTCTACCACTTAGTAGCTGGGTGACTGGGCAAATCCCTTAATCAGTTTCCCTATCTGTAAAATAGGGGTGATATTGCTCTCTTTTACGGTTGCTGTAATGATTGATGAAATGGTTTCAAGTGCTTCAAATGAGTCCCTGGCACATAATAAATGTTCAATAAATGATTATTATTCCTTTCTTTTTTTGAGACAGAGTCTCACTGTCACCCTGGGTAGAGTGCAGTGGTGTCATAGCTCATAGCGATCTCAAGCTCTTGAGCTCAAGAGATCCTCTTGCCTCTGCCTCCCAAGAAACTGGGACTACAGGCACCCACCACAATGCCTGGCTTTTTTTTTTTTTTTTTTTTTAAGTAGAGATGGGGTCTTTTTCTTGTGAAGGTTGGTCTCAAACTCCCGAGTTCAGGCCATCCACCCAGAGTGCTTGCTAGGATTACAGGTGTGAGCCTTCCTACCTGGCCAGCATCATTATTTTCTAAGGTCACAAAGCCGAGCAGGTTAAACTAAAACTTTCCATAGATTTCTCTTCCTATCCACCTTTGACCGACACCTCACTTATAAAGTTATAGCAATTTTGATCATCAGCCCTTGAATTGTACTAATAAACTTTTCTGTCCTCAGGAGCCAAAAGAAGCATATGGCAAGTATATTTCAAACTAATAAAACTGCAATAATTTCATAAACAACTGCCACTCTACTTTCTGCCAATCCTTTCAGTCTAGTTTACACGTTTAAGGAATTTTCCACTGCACTTCTGCATAAATCCCTCACTCATTAGGACATCTGGCAGTTGGCACTTCTCTTCAGCACTTTTTTTCATAATTACCCTTCTTTCCAACCTGGCATGCAGCAGAAGGGAGTGATTATCATGAGACAACATCTTTTCCAGTCAGAAAGTCTCGTAATGATGGTAAATGAAGCTAGAACCAGCCCTGTATCCAGAGGCTTGTACAGGGAACGGCCAGACTCTCATGCTGGAGCAGTAGGGACAGATGCACTGTGACACCTACAGGGAAACATCACCCAGGGCAGGTTCATGGTTCCACCTGAAATCTTGTTCCACCATTGGCCTTGCTAGTCAGCATCTCCAGGTACAGCAGGAAGACAGAATCAAGTGTAACACTGAAGATGGCAACAGAGGACGTGGGGTCCGGAAAGGGCAAACTTAACCTAAAGCCAAAAGCAAGTCACTTCACCAATCCAATACGCAACAGTGGTAGTTTAATCAGTGTAGATTTTGGTGGGAAACACCTGTGTTGAGAATTTGCTTCCCATGAAAAGAAGTTCAAGGCTTACTTGTTCATGCTGCTATTTTAATTTAAGCAGTGCTTTTCTTTTTTCTTTTAAATGACTCAATGTGTCATCATAAATGCTTAATGGCTATGCAAACAACTTTTACTCGCTTTAAGCCAACACAACTACTGATGGAAGCTCAAAATGTAAACTGAATCAATTCATAATTCCCAATTATCTCCTTTCCCTGCTGCCTTAAGAGTTCAACAAAGGCTCATGTTTAAGGTACAAGTAAAGTAGGAACATACAATCAATAAGAAAATAGCACATAATTTGTTTATAAGATTTCTAAAAACATACTCAAGCCATCACCATGGGGAAAACACACACCCTGTTGGACTTCTTTACACTTACTTTGTGATTAGTTTTAATTTTTATTCTATATGGCATACGGACACCACACACAAAGTTCCCAAAGAGCTAATCTAGCCACAGCCCCGCTTCAGTCTGCTTTTCCAAAGAGCTCTAGTTTATTATGCCTTGAGATTATATCTAAAATATTTCCTGCCAGTATAGGGTGCACAATGACCAGTCAGAATAGATGCTGGCCATAAAGGCCCAGTATGTCATGAGTCCTGGTAGAAATCAGCTCCTCGGTTACCCAAGCAGTCCCGGGAAAGAAAAAAGGAGGAAGTGAGACTGTGGCTTTGCTGTTGGTAAGAAACCATTTGTCTTTATCACCATCCAGCTCCCAACTCTTCATGTTGTCCAAGAATTTATTAATAAATTTTGGGGGTCAGGTGCATTGGCTCACTTTGGGAGGCCAAGGCAGGACTGCTTGTAGTCAGGAGTTCCATACCAGCTTGAGCAACATAATTAAGACTCTATCTCTACAAAAGATTAAAAAATTAGCCAAGCATGGTAGCATGCACCTGTAGTCCAGCTACTCAGGAGGCTAAGGCAGGAGGATTGCTTGAGCCTAAGAATTTGAGGTTGCAGTGAACTAAGATTTTACTACTACACTCCAGCCTAGAAAACAGAGTGAGACATTGTCTCAAAAGTAAAAAAATTAAAATTTAAAAAAATAAATTTTTGGAAGTCTAACTAAAAGCTCAATATCCTATATAGGAAGCATAATTACCTCTTGCCATATAAAAGAACATTAGTTGTTTAAAAAAAAAAATCTATAGCTCTTCACAGCAACGTTTTGTTCTTTGTTCCCATCTCCCTAATTCTTTTAATACTTCCTCTCCCTGGAAGCAAAGCTGTGCTGAAAAGCAGGCATAATCACATTTTAACAGGTTATGGTTCCCCTGCTAACTGGAAAAAAAGGAAACCTTTCCATTTTTATGAGTCTATAAACAGATATTAAATGTTTCCTAAGCAAAAACACTGATTCATACAGCCAGTGAATGAAAAGGCACTGATTCATATAACTCAAGAGGCAAGGTTTAGAATAATACTTGACCACAGGCCTGGTCTG
Source organism: Galagoides demidoff (assembly GCA_963574575.1). NCBI lineage: Eukaryota > Metazoa > Chordata > Mammalia > Primates > Galagidae > Galagoides > Galagoides demidoff. Next base: position 10,067 of record CAUYQV010097385.1, read on the forward strand.
GTGCCCACTGTTTTATTTATTTATCCAAGGCCAAAAAGTTGCAAGAAATCTATGAACTAGTAATTCATAGCATACCTAATTTTGTCCGCTATAGATGTCCCTCTACTTATGATGAGATTACATCCTGATAAATCTTTTGTAAGTTGGAAGTATCATAAATCAAAAATGCAATTAATATACCTAACCTACCAAACATCATAACTTAGCCTAGCTTATCTTAAATGTGCTCAGAACACTTACACTGGCCCCTAGTTGGGCAAAATCATGATCGCATGACTGGCTGGGAGGTGAGAAGATTATCATACAGCATATGGAAAATATCAAAATTCAATATCTGAAGTACAGTTTTTCCTGACTGTATACTGTTCACCTCCCTGTACAATCAAAAATTGCAAGGCAAACCATTATAAATCAGGAACCACCTATAATTAAAAATCTCAGTGTCCACAGGATGTGCCATTTTTATACGTTTCAAGAAAGGGAAGCGGTTGAGCCACGTGTCTGTCACATGTCCGTCCTGGACAGCTACAGCAAAACCACTTGAGGCAGATCTTCTGGGTTCATGGATGAGTCAGCCGAGTGGCCTCATCATCAAACAGAGTGAACAAGACCACTGACAAGGACAGGGGAGGGTACCACTTACTCCCTTTTCATGCCTGGAGAGGGGAGATATATTTGCAATGATAAAAGCTTCCAGAATATCTTTTCTTTTGACATTCAATTTTGGGTTTTTTATATTTGTTTATTTTTACTTTTTATTTTGAGATAGAGTCTCAGAAAAAGTCTCTCCCCCTGGGTAAAGTACCATAGCATCATATCTCACAGCAACCTCAAATTCTTGGGCTTAAGTGATCCTCTTGCCTCAGCCTCCCAAGTAGCTGGGACTACACAATTTTGATGCTGATAGCTAAGGATATGCTCTGACCAGAAAGGAGACCTGGAGTCTGAAGGGTTTAACACAAAAACCTATAAAAAATGACTTTAACCTGAAAACATCCAAACAATTGGCAGCCACAGAAAGTTGCCATTTGAATTTCAGCAGATCATCTGGAAAACACAGCCTCCCTTTAAACCCCTCCAAGGGACTTTCCTGGTTAAGAAGACTGACCTTAGTACCAGGGAGTAAGAATTCAGCTGCCATTAGCATCAAAAACCCAACAGAGCCTTCCATACTTTCCAAGAGAAGCCATAAACCCTTTTTAGTTACATTGATATATAACCTAGTGATTCGCTCATTACTTAAGTAGTCCAGCCTATGCATGTCAATGAAACTGTCTTTTCTCCTGGTGTTCTGATCATTAGTTAATTCACACATTCCACCTCTCCTGCCACCATGCAAATCTAAGGGGGAAAGTTTCCCTCCATGCAGGTCCCAAAGACAGAAACATTCAGAAGCACAAATCCAAGAGGAGAAAGAAAATCTAGAGTTTTACATGGATGGTATTTCGGTCAAGCTGGTGTGTGACTGCCCCTGAAGCTTCTGCAATGCCAGCCATGCGGGTGTGGAGACTCCGCCCTGGGCCAGTAACCAAGCTCAGGAATGTATGGGAGAGGTGTGACATCATTAGGCCAACATTGGGGCGCTGTGTGGCCTGTGTGAGAATCTAGATCAGAGGAGGCCTCTGGTTCTGTCTCTTCCTGGCGTCCTAAAGCAAATCCTTTTTTTTTTTTTTTTTTGTAGCTTTTGTTTTGGCCGAGGCTGGGTTTTAACCCCCCACCTCTGGCATATGGGACCAGCGCCCTACTCCTTTGAACCACAGGCACCGCCCCCTAAAGCAAATCTTAAACCCGCACCAGGTAAACTGTAAGTCTGTGGAGAGGAGCAGAGCTGAAGAAATGGACATTAGCTGACTTTCCAGTTGATGTATTTATTTACAAGAATGTTCAGAAAACGGAAATAAAACAGGAAAGAAGAGTAACCAAATTCATATTTCAATAAACCTAAATGGAGAGGAGAGAAAAAAGAAACAAACATCATTTAAAAAATTCCTATGGCTTGGATACAGAGGGGGAAAGAAACTAATAGTTACAGATAATCTATGTAAATATTAGTTGGCTAAATTCTGAGATGGCTCCCCACAATCGGTTTCTCCCTCAACATACTCCCTTTCGGGAAATGGTACTACTCGAATAATCAGGGAATCATTTCTAATAGTACTTTTTTTGTTTAATCTTGAACACTCATTTTCAAGACCTCCTAGGTATCCCTCCCAAATCTGGCTTTTCCTTTCACCTGGACAACTACCATCACTTCCACCAGGACGGCTACAGTGGCCTCCTCACTGATCCCTTGCATTTCCATCCTCTGCCAATTCCACACACTCCAGAGGACTCTTACAATATCTTATGGTTTCTCCGCTTAGGATCCTTCACTGGATTGCTTCTGTTCTCAGAGTCCTTCTAATGACCTTATTTATTATTTTTCAGCCACTAAGGTCTTCCTTGAAAGGCTCAAGCTCTAGCCTACCTCACTCTCCACCTATAAAGCTCTTTTCCTTATAAAATGAAATGCATCTTCTGACCTTGGATTAAATTTTGCATTTTCGGAGATATCTTGCATGCCTCCCCATCCAATTTTTCGCTTACCGTATTTTGCATCTATGTTTTTGACCCTAACTTTGAGGAAAAAACAATTTTTTTAATTCAAATTTTTATTTGCTTATATTTAGGTAACTTGTTATTTGCATTACAAAGGAATTTTGTAAAAACATTAGCCAGATTGCTAGCTCCTACCTAAAGTATATAAAGAGAAATAATATCATTCTTCATTGGGGAAAACACTTTTAAGTTTATCATAAATTTGACAAAACTGATTACCATATTCCAGGGCATTATTTTGCATATAGAATATCATTATTGCTTTCTAGAGTTACACTTTTAATGCATAAGCATAAATGAAAGTATTAAAAACATTTATATAGGTACAGAATTTGTTCTGCCCATGTATAATACATGTCTTTATTGTTCCCTCAAAAATTTTGGCAAAAAGTGTGCATTATACATAGCAAAATGTAGTAAATACTTACTCTTGCCACTAACAGTCTATTCTTTTCCTTCAAAAGAATCAGTAATAATGTATAATGATATACATATTTTTGTGCTTATTCATTATGTGACTTTCTTTTCCAATAGACTGTTAACTCCATGGAGGCAGGAGATATGTTCGTTTTGTTTACTACTCTTACCCACTGCCCAGTACAGTGCCCAGCTACAATGGAAATAGTCAATTATTTGTTGAATGCTACCGGAAGGAGGTATTTTAATTTCCATATTACCTAAGATATGATGACCACATGATACAGTTCTTATTGACATCTGTTGCCCTAGCATAACCTCTGATGATGTCTCACTCTTACTCTCCTGGTACAGTCTCAATCAATGATCTCAAAGATCTCAATCAATGGAAGTTTATTGAACCAAAGTTGAGGACAATTAGCTCAATTAGTTGAGGATATGTCCAAGAAAAATACAAATCACAAACCTGAAAGGGAATTTGGAAGTTTCAGTATTTAAAGGATATACAGAAATAAAAGGGGGAAAGAAAAAAGGACAGAGAGTGGGTGGGTAGTGAGGAAAAATGATTACATTCTTGTGAGACTCGGGAAAATCTACATTTTACATAAAATAAGGTAAATATTAGATGACATCAATTATGTAGATGTCCTTGGATAGGTGAAAGAATGTTTGATCCTATCTTGTCTCCGTTCTGTACTTGAAAAGATACACTTGTAATTCATTATTAGTGTGGAATCTAACAGACTTTAGTTTTAGGAGCTAGACTTAGCACACACAACTAAAGTTACAATCTATATGCCCTTGCTAATGGGAGGCCAGCAAGGAATTTCCTCGATGAATGATGTGGGGCCAGTCCTTCCCAGGTGCCAAGGCCTTTACCTTTCCTTTTACATAAAGAATTGGGGGGATGGTCTTGAGTTTTTTTTTTTTTTTTTTTGCAGGTTTTGGCCAGGGCTGGGTTTGAACCTACCACCTCTGGCATATGGGGTCAGCGCCCTACTCCTTAAGCCACAGGCACCACCCAAGATTTTTGTTTCCTTTTACTTAGTCAACTTAACTAAAAGGAAGCTGAGATTCAGAGAAATTGAATACAATATAGTGCCACACTCAAAGTAGCTGAGTTCCGTGACACTGACTTTATCAACACTGAATGACCG
>CAUYQV010097386.1:0-17626 GCA_963574575.1 Galagoides demidoff
AATGTCTTAACACAACAATTATGAGAAAGACATGATGGCTATGTTAGCCAGTTGGATGAGAGTTTTCCAAACTGCATATGGAAGCAACACACTGTATCCTATGATAAAATTAATGTACACAATTATGATATAATAAAAAAATTAAAAAAAAATTAGCTGGGTGTTATGGCAGGCTCCTGTAGTCCCAGTTACTGGGTAGGCTGAGGCAAAAGGACTGATTGAGTAGGAGTTTGAGGTTGCTGTAAACTGTGATGCCACGGCACTCTACCCAGGATGAAGGAATGAGACTCTGTCTCAAAAAACCAAGAACAAACAAATAAGAACACTATAAACCATGAGTCAACTGTTTATTTAGCTTATCATTCCCAAGGTTACTATTTTCTTGCTAATTTGAGAACTTTATGAGGGCAAGATAGTATCTAGTTTGTTCACTGTTTTATCCATAGTTCCAAGCATATGGGCTCATAGTAAAAACTCAATACAAATATTTTTCCAATAAAATTAAATTACAAGGAGTTCTATATTGTAAAAAGTTAGTTTGGAAGGTATTTATAGAAACCAAACTGTGTCAAATGTTCCAAGTTGTTTTAAAAGCAGAAGTGAAATCGGGATGGCCAAAAATATGTATCCAGTCTCCCCTTTTTTGTCTAATATTAGACTGTATGTTTTATCCCTGAATCATAGACCCTTCCTCAGAATCCTTCTCAACACAGTCTTGGAGTTACCCATTACCAGACAACAGGAATTGGCACATGCAATACAACCTAATTGCTATTTCTGCATTATCTCGGCAAAAAAACAAAAAACAAAATTTATTCTAACAAAATATCTAATTATATATTGACTGGTAACACTAGCATAAAAACAGCTTCAGAAAAGCCCAGCTTATATTGTAGATGGAACCTCTCTACTTTTGCTTAGTTTGTGACCCTTGTTTAGGTCACAAACTACACGGGACCCACTGGCAATAGTTTGGGACAAATGATTATTTCAGATTCAAGCAAAATTTCTTTTGGTTTTTAAACTATAAGAAATAGCCGGTTTGCTGAGGGATTTGGATTCCAAATGCAGCTGGGTTTGGCAAAGCTAAACATAGTTTGTAATTATTCACGTGTCTCAAGTTACTGTCCTTAAATCTCTTAAATAGATTTCAGCCAGAAAAAAATCCTCAATTACTTTTGAAAAGTCATGTATTTAAGTGACTGAGGGGCTCAAGATAGTTCCAATAAGTCACATAACAGAGGCAGCCTTAAATTGTAGAGAATTACCTTGCATAATTAATTTGTAGTTCGGCAGCAAGATAATCAGTATCATTTTCTCTAATAATCAGACACCTTTAATTGAGTATTGCTACTCTATCCTTAGGGAGTCTCTTTCCACTTTGAGCAATAATACAGTTCAAAGTGTCAGTTTCAATCAGTCTAGCACCAGAGGGTACCATTTGGCCATGTAAATAGCATCCAAGTAATCTAAAGATGCTTTTTCTGTGAGGTCTTAGATACTGAAATTTCATGATGAGTTTTTAACATACACTAAAGTCTTGAGTTTTTTTTTTAAATAAGCAAAGACTGAAAAATATTTTCTAATTTTAATTTATCTTACTATTTACAAATATAATTTCTTTGTTATTTGAATTTTAAAAAAATTTACATTATTTTTTGTCTCTGGGTATACAGAGGGATGAGGTATATTTCTTAGGATTTATTAAGTAGCTGGCTTTAAACATTTAATCTCTTGTTAAATGAAAAGTAATTGTAAAACTTACTAAAGACAATGACAAGACTTAACCATATAGGTCTATAAAAATTAGAATAATTATGAAACTTCCTGGAAATAGTCAGAAACATTGGTTGAGATGGGACTTGAGTGATGTGATAAATGGGCATAAAATTGTGACAGCACAAAAATATTAGAAACCACTCAAAATATTAGTGCTGTCTTCTGGACTTAATTTTTATGGATAGATTTTAAAAATCAAGTGGCTAGGTGATTTTTAACAAAAAATTGTAAAGAAAAATTTGTTTTATCAAGTTATAAAAGTAAACAGGTTCAATTCTCATTTTGTGAAGAGTTATGATTTCAAATAGAGAGATCACAGAGAAATGGTAAAACTCAACTAAAAATATCAGTCCTTTCAGGAAGAGCTTATTCTATACCTTGAAGAAGAGATATTTCAAGATTAGGCCAGAAATGTCTGTTGCTAAAAAACAAATAGGCTTTGAAATGTGCCTGTGTGGTGTTGACAGGACACAGGAACCAACTTATAAAGTGCTCCAGCTGGCCACGCTGTGACAATTTGAGCATCAAAAAGAAAATAAACATTGCAATGGATTAAAACCGCAAAAATCAGAAGAACTCATTATTTATAATAATGATTAAAAGAAAATTGACTTTATTTTCTCTTCATATAATTGGCCCTATATTCAAGTTAATTCCTTTAGAAGAAAATAATATGTTTCAAGTTTATATACATGTATAATGTACACACATATACAATATATGTATATACACTCATGTACACAAAGTAAAACCTTTGTAGTTGACCACCTCCCTACCTTGACTGTACATTGACCACCTCCTTAAGTTGACCCAGTTTCTATAGCACATACACGTATCAGTACAATAGGCCTAGTTCCTTATGATGACCACCTCCATATGTTGACCAGTTGGTTACAGTCCTCTGAGAGGACTTAAAGAGGTTTTACTATACACACACCCCCCCACTATAAATACAAATATAAATATACATACATACACAAACAGTCTCTGTTGTCTTTGTTTATTATTCTTATTTGGTGGGACTTATGTATAAGGCATTGCATCTAGACCATGTTGTTAATTATTTCCTAAACTGAATGAAAGAAAAATATTTAAGTTTGCTAGATGTTATTTTCATTAAATTATTATGATACCTTTATTTATACAAAGAAATGAGATGAAGATCTCATATGGGTTTATCAGCTCTATAATTCAATATCTTAAATAATTCGATGATTTCACTTTTAAGCCACAGCACTTACAAGAATTTCTAAATTATCACTTGAGAAATAATTTTCACCTTTGTTTTTAGAAGGCAAAAGTTATGTGAACTGATAGATGATGCATCGTGGACTAATGACAACTATGGGGTGGAGGAGAGAAGCACCGCGAATCTTAACACTTAAATGTATGACCTTGACCCTTTATGTTGTAAGGAACGATGTTATTTATCAGGTGAGCGCGTAGTCTGTGGACTTTGGGCTTCACTAGGTTGAGATCCTGGCTTGATATATCAGCCAGCTTTTCTTGCAGAGATACAAATACTGGCAAATTGAAGCAAAAAGGAAATTTATTGGCAAACTCTGAAGATATAACAAATTTGAAGGTGGGAGAGCTATGTCTTGAAATCGGCAGAAACCAATCGTTTTGGGTAGGGCGAGACAGCAGGAGCTGAAGGAAGTTTCTCAAGACAGGAAAAGTCTGATGAGGGTGCTGCTTCTGGATAAATGGAATTCATCATTTTTTTTCTTAAGCCTTGTACAACTTCAACAGTTGAAGTTCCAGGAAAGTGTTTGGCTAAATATTTTTCCCTTCTCGGTACCAGTTTAGTGGTCCTAAAGGAAAGGTCCTAAAGGTCCTAAAGGTCTGGTCCTTTCACGTAATAACAGAAGTCATCTGTTTCGTCATCTGTTAAGACTATTCCAGTGCTTGCTTAGGCAACACATATACTAGAATTGGAATGATACAGAGATGATTAGTATGGCCCCTGTACAAGGATGACATGCAGATTCGTGAAGCATATTCTCAATGAGCAAACTATGATTCCCCAAGAAGAAACTGGGGTGCTTCAAGAGAGGGGCTGCTGATCTGGGGGATCAAAACCCAACAAGTATATATTATGCATGGCTGGTTACTAGCAGGGTGACCACTGCCAGTCACTTTACCTTTCTAAGCCTGTTTTCTTATTTATTAAATGGCAACAATAATCCCCACTCTATTTATCACTGTATAGAATGAGATAATACACAGAAGACCCAGGTACACAGTAATCACGCTATAAACATGGGCCATCATCATTATTATTTTGTAGTTTCTACAGTTTTTTAAAATATACATTTGTTTCTTTGAATTCCCACGATATCCTGTTAGGTGACTGTAAGAGATTTTACCTACCATCCTTGTTTTATGGATAAAAACCCTGTATTGATGAGGAGCTGTCTAAAGCCTGGTGTTCTTTCAAATCCTATGTGCTTTCCTCTGTGGAGCGCTTGCTGTCTGTCACTGCAAAAACATTGGTTTGGGGGAATAAAAAACAACCAAGAAACAATGCTGTGACAGAATTTTCTTTCTGAGAAATTGTCAGAGCCAAACAAAAATCAGACTGAGCTCCTACAGCAATAAGCATGGTTTTCTGGCTGGACGGTTTTCCTATCTCAGCAAGGTGACATCATTGCCCTGGTGAACATGTACTCAGTCTAGGAAGCTGTTTTCAGAAATCCAGGGGAAGCCGAGTTCTTCATCTTCTCATCCCTAGGGTCTATCTTCCTTTCTGCTTTCTCCAGAACAAGAAAGCAGAATTCTACTTGTGGGAAACCAAATCAGCAAGTCTCCAACTGTGCTGTGAAAGCCCGAGGGGAAGAGACTGAAAGCAGAAAGACCATATTCAGTTTCTTTTGGGACCTACTGGCTGATTTCCTGTGGGTCCTGTGGATTTCTTAAGTTTCTTTCTCAAAGCATCTGAGGTGAGAGTTTGAAAAACTTCCCAAGTTTTTAATTTTCGGTGAAGACCTCCAGCCGACCTGCTCCTTCTGCATTCTCTCCTGTACTCACTCTGTGCATTCTCTTACGAGAATTCTTCACATTTAGGCCTCCCGTGAGACTATGGACTCCGCAAGAATTAGAGATTGCATCTCGTCTATTTTCTGCATCTTTTAAGTGTTTCTCAACAGCACAGTCTGCGGACCAATGGCATCGGCATCACTGGAGTGCTTGTCAGAAGGGTGGAATGTCAGACCCTGCCCCAGATGTTTTAGCGAGACCCCCAAGGTGCATCGTGTGCATGCTTAAAATTGAGCAACTCTGTTCTCCAGCGCTTGTCACACAATGTATGTTAAATAGCAGTAAAGGTAATAAAGGATGTGAGGTAGACAATTGTTATTTATGGAATCCTCTTTGCTGCTGTTTTTTCCTTTCTACCTCCTTATTCTCTAGGAACCTCCTAATCCTAGAAGCAATGGAAACTTGATATTACTAAAGACATCTGAAGTCGGCAGTTTCATAATCTACTTGCTCAAGTAAAAAAAAAAGAAAATTGAAGTAAGTTGTCATTTGCTCGAGCTCAGGAGTATAAGATCAGCCTAAACAAGAGTGAGACCACATCTCTACTAAAAGTAGAAAAACTAGCTGGGTGCATTAGTGGATTCCTATAGTCCCAGCTACTTGGGGAGCTGAGGCAAGAGGATCACTTGAGCCCAAGAGTTTGAGGTTGTTGTAAGCTATAATGGCATGGAAAAAAAAAAAGAAAAGAAAAGAAATAAGTGCTCGTCTAGCGAGGAGGAGGAGAGCTGGAGGAATAGTCGTTGCATGTTAATTTAGGTGATAGTGTTAAGAAGTGTATTTTTAAAAAATAAGTAAAACATGCTCAGAAAATTCAATAGGTGAAACAGATCAAGGTGAATAAGCTAGCTGAGGCTGAGGTGGAGGGGAGGGAACTAGGGTCTTACCACTGCTATTGCTACTCACATCTCATTGTGATAATCGTAAAGAACCGCTTCTTAGTACTGTCATGTTGACCATTAAGTTTCATCACCTGAATTTTGGAGGAAACACGTTCAAATCATAGTAGTACACAAACAAAGAACAGAAGACTTCCAACTGCAACTTAAAAGCAAAGTTTACAAATCACTTTGGTAAGCCATGCATTATAATGCTTCAAAGCAATGGATTGATAAATGGCCTTCCTGTATGGTGTACTAGTTAGCATATTATTTTTAATTAGAATTTTAAAATTTCATTAGAGGATGATTGGGAGTGACTTTCCCAATAGAAATTTGCCAGTGGTTCATTCTCTGTTTCTCAAGTTTCTAGTGTAGGAGGTTGGTTATTTTGTTACCCACCTGGTTCATTCTCGTGGTGATGATAATTGTGTAAACTCAAATTCTGTTCCAAGAGATTATTTTGGTTGAGTTGAGTTCTGTTCACTATTTGTTGATTAATGCGTCAAGCACTGTAGTAGAAGCTGGGCGTACAAACATCAATATGGCACAGCCTTGTGGGCTAGTGGGCTGGACAGACACATAAGCAGACCATCTGGAGAGAATAACTTAAGCGTTATAATAAAGGGATCTTTAGGGTGCTATGGGTCATAGGAGAAGGGCATCGCATGAGTGCAGGAGAGTCAGGAAAGGCTTCCCAAGGGACTTGATTCTTTTTTTTTTTTTTGTTGGGACTTGATTCTTGAACTGTGTTTTGAATGAGCAGTGGGAATTAAGAAATAAAGGTGCAAGCAAATTCTTAGTAGAAGTTAGTGTTATACTGAAAATGCCTATGGTGTGAAACAGCACAGTCTGTTTTGGGAACTTTGCCAAGCTACAAATTATAATGTAGGAAAGGCACACAATGAGAGAAACACAAGAGCCCCAGTAGGAAAGTCTCTGGAAGATTCCTGCCCAGTTCACTGTGCTTAAATTATCTATAGACAAGTGACGCCAGGGGTCCAGGCAATCTCTCTGTGCTCTGCCTTCATGTTAAGTGTCCTCATCCAACACTATTTTTGCAATTCTGAGCTGATCTGAGCCAATGAATTTCTTGGACCTTTAGGCAAAGGGACAAAATTGAATGCTGTTAATAGGTAATATTGTAAATAACAAGAAATAAAAAGAAAGTACAAACAGAATAAGACTTGCAACTGTAATATCATGGGACTTCTATTTAACTATGAATTTATAAACAAATCACCACTTGGTCTTGAAGTAGCTACAGGGGTTAAAGGTCCGATGGGGCTGAATCCAGAATACATGTGCAAAGGTCTGAAGACTTGCAAACTTGGCGTGCTCTGAGATGTTCCATGTTTAGTAAACGGTAGTGTTGGGAAAGCAGGTGCTAGGGAAGTTAGTAGACCCCAAATTTAAAACAAATAAATTATGTAGAGAAGAGGTATTTTAAGTGATAGATTGATGTAATCAGATTTATGTTGGTGAGGACCATAGAGGAGGCACAAAAGCCACTCTCCATTGAGAGGATTGTCTCAATGAAAGCGAGAGATGCTCAGTGCGTGGACTAAAGTGGTGTTGACGAGGATCTCAATTGTGGATGATGTGGAAAGATGCTGCAGAGGGAATCCTCAGTCCTGGATTCAGGCAGATGGGAGTTTGGAAGGAAGCGGTCAGGGACGGCTTCTGTGCATGTGGCTTGGCCGTCTTGGAGAACGGCCCTGTGGAGATTCCCACTTGCAGTGTTTCCTGGCTGATGTTCATACTCTCCAGATTATACGTCAGAGACCATGACTACGCTAAACCCCAGTTGGTATTACAGCATTAGCATTGCTGAGGTCAGGGTTTTGGCCAGAGAACTAGTTGGAGGATGAGTCAGATGGTCTGTGTTGGAGCAAAATGCTTACTTATCCAGTGCATTCTGTGTAGAAAATAATCCCCCAATTCCTACACTCAATTGAAATTCTTCATATTCCCTAATGTATTATTTTTAGTTATTCTCACACTGAAATAAGGCTCTATTTGTTCTTCCAAATTCTTCAGTCCACTTGACCATATATAAATTTGTAAATTGTATTAAAAAAATGGAAACACATGTTGATTTCAGGGCTATTGCATCCACAACTTCAAACAAACATTTTTCTAAGTTAGGTAGGACTTTGTGTACTAGGCTTTCCTTATATCCTAAGATTGATCATTTATTAAAATATTTAAAATGTTCTATCTTTCCTGGATAATTGATATAGCTTTTGAGATGTTTTCCTTCTGGCTAAAACAGAAGCAGTAGAAGATTTAATAATAGATTGTTTTGAGACCCATGATTTCACCAGGCTTTAGAAGTGAGCCCTCTGCTTTCCCTCTGAGGACTGGCATCCGTCGTGCATAGTGACAAACAGACAAGGGGACTGTATTTTTTTGTTCATTTGAGAATCATTTACACCAGCTTTAATCAATTAGAGGATTTGGCTTTACCCATCTATGTTTTTCAACAGCTTTTTCTTCTTTCTATATATCCTACATCTAATTGCAAATGTTAGTACCTGGTACCGTCAGAAGGAAGATAATACTACGGCTATACTTATTTTATAGAATAGAGACCTATTTCTTCACATGCGTCTAATGTCTAATCCCTTTATTTTTTCCTCAAATAATGCAACAGCAAAATGAATCAGATGCTGGGGGCAAATCTACTGAACATAAAAAATGTGAATTTCAAGACAGAAATGTCAGTGATTTTTCTCACATACAGACAAATATTTGATAATGTTTAAATTTTACTATGTTGTACCTAGAAGTTAGTTTTACATAATTTACTGCAGTCTGTAACTTACTGGGCCCTGGCACTGATGGTTGATTTACTGTTCTATCAGTTACTTAATTAGCATGAATTATTCATAGTTTTCCCTGATGAATGACCTAATTATTATACTAATCATTTAATCTAAGTCTTCAGTATTTTCTAAAGCATTCTGCCTAATGGAGTTATTAAATATGTGTATAATTACAAACTTAGAAGAATCCAGAAACGTGCTTTCACAGACATTTTTATTTATACTTAGACTTTCAAAATATCAAATGTAAGATATCTTTTCCTTGAACTCAAATAATTTCTTAAATGCCATTTTCCCCCTAATAAAAAACCGTGAACCAGTGTAGTAAATAAAATGGCAGCCAAATACATTCGTAATACAAAAAAGTGGAATAGGATTTGATATCTATTCTTACTTTTGAGTCCTTTGCTTCAACAAGAAAATTTTCCTTCATGATTCAGGAATTCTCTTCAAGACAAAAGGAGTCAACTGACTGGATGTTTACAGTTATACTGCCAATTCTTAATTGTTCACGGGCAAAGCAACTGTGCTGGGGGTTAATTAAGATCACACGGGGGTATCTTTCCTTTATTTGTGTATCTACTCTGTTTAGGGTCTGTGGTCCAAATTATTACATTGGGTATATTTAATTTATTTCATGGCAAACTTAATATTTAAAGATATTGGGGCATTCTACTGTTTTTAGTAGTAGTGATTACATTACTAACTGAGAGAGAGAGAGAGAGAGAGATTGATTTAAAAATAAGAGAGTTTTGAAAAATAAGAAAAAAAATGAGAACAAGCAATGAAATGATGAAAAATGTTAATTTTTTTTTTTTTTTGAGACAGAGCCACAAGCTATCCCCTTGGGTAGAGTGCTATGGCATCACAGCTCATAGCAACCTCCAACTCCTGGGCTCAAGCGAGTCTCCTGCCTCAGCCTCCCAAGTAGCTAGGACAACAGGCGCCCGCCACAACGCCCAGCCATTTTTTGGTTGCAGCCATTATTGTTATTTGGCGGGCCCAGGCTGGGGATTCGAACCCGCCACCTTAGGTGTATGTGGCTGGCACCTTAGCCGATTGAGCCACAGGTGCCGAGCCGAAAAATGTTAATTTTCATCATCTATATTTGTATGTTCAAAAAGAAATAGAATGAATTATTCATTATTCCCAAGGGCGTCTAACGCTTGAACATCAGACACACAATCAATGTACAGAAAGTGAGATTTTAATGTTGGGTTTTGGACTGTGCAATTCGATAGCCAATGGCTGAGTTTATGTAGCCAAGAATAAATTAGGGTTAAAATATATATTACACTCAACTGTATTGCAGTATAACGTCGTTAAAAGGATTTTTTAAGACTTGAATATGGTAACTCACGGCTTTCATGAAATATTAGGGCTACTCTGAGAAGATAAGACTGAGGTCTTTTTGTCACACCTCATTTTGTTTTTGAACATACAAATAGAGATGACGAAAATTAATATTTTTCATCATTTCATTGTTCTCATTGCAGTTTTTTTTTTTAAACTTTCTTATTTTCCCAATGATTTTTAACCTTTGATTTCCATTTCAAGCTCTGGAGATCAATAATTGTGTCCCCCCACCCCAAAACTTAGAAAGAGGAAGACTTTGGAGGATTTCATAGTCTTTCTTGCTATTCTCTTTTCCTTCTTAGTTCTTTTAGAAATCTGTGAGAGAAATCTCACACAAAGCAAACCTGTGTGCCGTGGTCTCAAAAAAAGTCTTACTTCCTATGTTTCTAGAGCTTCAGTGATTGCAGAGACCAACTCCTAAATCTTATGAAGGAAATAGGGGCCCTCTGTACAAAAAGGCTGATTCTCAGGTCACAAGGGGAGGGTGTCGTTTGAAATGTTGGGTAGAAGAAAAACCATCATTAAGTAGTTTCTCTTCTGCTTGTCTTAATTTTTGAAATTATGTGTGATACAACTAAAAAAGAATTAATTTCTATCTGCAGCATCTGGCGATCCCCCTTCAGGTCAGCCACTGGCCCTGACTGCTTCTTCTCTCTGCAGTCCGCAGATAAAGGGTGCTGTGGAACTGAGACGCGCTACGTACAAAGACTGTCTCGACTTGCTGGTCCACCTTCTCCTCTCCCCTAGGCCCAGACTTGATCTTGGGTCTGTTTGTTTGAAGGCTGTACCTCTGAGATATCTCTAAGCTCTATTTCTGGTTAGGTTAGCCAAAGGTCTAAGATGTTTTGGCACAATAATCAAGTAAATGAGGTGAAAGCTATGTTGGTTGGTTTAATATAACCAGATCAGATTGTATAAAAAAAAATCAGACATTGTACCCCACATATGCATGAATGTATTTATGATCTATGTGTATGTGACTTAATAAAAAAAAAAAAACCCAAAAAAACCTATGGAATTGCTTATAAGATTGTTTGCAATTAGCTAACTGAGCTGCTAATTTTCCCTTCTTGGGTGTTACCTGAAACGTTATTCTAGTCCTCAAAGTGCATTGGGCATCTTTATACTTTTCCAAATCAAACATATTTCAGCAAACAGAATGCTTACCATTTTGGTCCTCGAGTTTTGTTTTGTTTTTTTTTCTTTCTCTTAAGCAAAAAGGACAGCAGTAAATATCACTGTAGTAGTTTCCCAGGGCTGTGATAATAAATGACCACAATCTGGGTGGCTTATAAAAAGAGACTGTATTTCCTTATAGTTCTTAAAGCCTGACCTCAAGACGTCAGTAGGCCTGTGCTCCCTGAGGGTAGAGAAGGATCCTCCTCCCCCTCTCTTTGAGTTTCTGGTGGTTTGCTGGCCATGCTCGTCATTCTTTGATGATCAGCCACATTACTCCCATTTCTGTTTTTGTCTTCACATGGCCATTTTTCCTGTGTCTGTGCTTGTGTCCTTTTATTTTCTTATAGGAATAATATTTATATCAGACCAGGGCCCACTGTAATGGCTCTATTTTAACTTCACTGTATCGGCAGTGAATATCTATATTTTTCCAAATACTGAGGTTCTGAATAAACATGAATTTTGAGGGATACTATGCAACTCAATAGGATGACCAGGAGATTTCAGTCCCTTTCTGTATCTCCTGGTACAGCTGACCCTGAGATAATGTTCTTGACTTTAGCCATTCTAAAAGCTGTGTGCTGGCATCTCACTGTTGTTGGAATTAGCAGTCCTCTGAGGAGCCATGATATGAAGCATCTCCAGTGATTTGCCTTCTGCGTCTTGTTTGGTGAGGTGTCTATTAAGGGTTTCACTCTTTTTTTTTTTTTTTTTAGGAATTTCTTGTTTGTTTTCTTATTGATGAACTTTAATGGTGCTTTGTATATTTGGGATAAGTGTCCTACATCAGATCCAACTTTTACAAATATTTCCCCCACTCTGTGGCTTGTCTTTTTATTCTCTTGACAGTGTCTTTCTTGGAGCAAAAAAACGTAAATTCATACAAAGTTCAGCTTATCAGTTCTTTTCTCATGGATCATGCCTTTGGTGTTACATCTAGAAGGTCATTGCTAACCCTTAGGTCAGCTAGATTTTCTCTTATGTTATCTTCTGTAAGTGTTCTAAAGTCATTGTAGTTTAGCATTTTACATTTTACCTTTAAGTCTGTGACCCATTTGGAGTTAGTTTTTCTGCAGGGTGTACATATGGTATCTAGAGTCATTTCTTTGCATGTGGATGTCCACTTATTCCAGCTCCATTTTTTTTTTTTTAAGTTCTTTGTCAGCAATCAGCTAACAACATTAGGGTGGGTCTATTTCTGAGCTTTCAGTTCTGTTTCACTGATTTACTTTGCTCTTCTTTTGCAAATACCACACTTCCTGTGTCTTAAATATTACAGCTTTATAGTAAGGCTTGAAGTCATATAGTGTCAATCATCCAAATTGTTCTTCTCCTTCAATATCATAGAGGCTATTCTGGGTCTTTAACCTCTCCACCTAAACTTTACAATCAGTTTATTGATAGCCACAGACTAACTTGCTGGGATTTTGACTGGGATTATAGTGAATCTATAGATCAAATTGGAAAGAAATACCATCTTGAAAACATTGAGTCTTCCTGTCCATAAACATGGAATGTTTCTCCTTTTATTTAGCTCTTCCTAATTTCTTTCATTACAGTCTTGTGCTCAGTTTTGCTTTCAATGTTGTGGTTGAGAAGACAATGGCAGTCTGAATCTCTCTCTCTCTCTTTTTTGGTAGTGGATCTGTTCTTTAGCTTTGTAATTTTTTGTTATTTTTTCTTAACATGCCTTTGATAGCCTTCATTTTAATTATAATGTGCTTAAGTGGAAATTTGTCCTTTATGTTTCCTGTTTAGTAACTATCTTAGTCCTTTCAGGCTGCTATGACAAGATACAATAGACAGAGTGGTTTATAAACAATACAAATTCATTTCTCACAGTTCTGGAGTCTGGGAGATCCAAGATCAAAGCACAGGCAGATTCTATGTCTGATGGGGGCTGCTTCTTAGTTCTTAGGGAGACAAACATTGTTCACTGTGTCCTCACCTGTTTGGCTATAATATTTATATCAGACCAGGGCCCACTGTAATGGCTCTGGATTGTCTTTTTATAAAGATGTTAATCCCATTCATGAAGGCTCTACCCTTCATGACATCCCAAACATTTTTTTTCTTCCCTTCCTTTCCCTTCCCTTCCCTTCCCTTCCCTTCCCTTCCCTTCCCTTCCCTTTCCTTCTCTCCCTCCTCTCTCTCTCTCTCTCTCACTCTCTCCTCTCTCTCTCCCCTCTCTCCCTCCTCTCTGTCTCTCTCTCCCTCCTCTCTCTCTCTCCCTCCTCTCTCTCTCTTCTCTGTTTCTCCTCTCTCTCTCCTCTCTCTCTCCTCTCTCTTTCTCCCTCTCTCTCTCCTCTCTCTCTCTTTCTCTTTCTTAGAGACAGAAGTTCCCTGTGTTGCCAAGGATGGTCTTGAACTCCTGGACTCATGCAACCCTTCTGCTGCATCCTCCCAAAGTACTGGGATTACAGGTATAAACCATCACACCTGACCCAGATTAGATTTCAACAAAGACTAGGCCCTAATCCCTGAGTATGTTGGTGAATTTAAGGAAAGGGGAAGATAGGCCCTCCAGATACAAAGTCACCATTGCTGATGTCACTTGCTATCACCCCATGAAGAACTCAGAGTCACACATTCAAATTACTAGAATGAAGCATCTTTGCAACAAAGTAGTAACCTACTAGTTTAGGGGCTTAAGGGAAAAGGGATCGGAGAGATCTGCTCCCAGTTTGGCCAGGTAGCTCATATATATTCAGCTACTCTTTACCTTGGCAAGGTGACTTGAACTAGTGTTCCTGATTTTGATAGCAAAAAGTCCTGTATGACGATCTCAGACTAACGTGGGAGGGAAGCGAGAGGGAACCAGGAGATTTTCTCCCCTCTTCTTGCAGGCTTTGGCTTTCATTGGCTCCAAGCTGCAATCAATTACCTACCTGGCAAATATACTCTTTGTCCCGGGGAGCTTTCATGAGTCTCTGTGTGTGTGTGTGTGTGTGTGTGTGTGTATGTGTGCCCGCACGTGCACAAGTGCTTTTAGCTGAAATCCATGCTCCTTTCTGGCTTCTGTATTCCTCTAGGGTTGGGTTGAGAAACCCAGTAGCCCACACTGTGTTGCCATCTGTTCAGAGCTCAGAAGCCACGATTGCGCTTTCTATTTGGTGATGCTCCGTTTTGGCTTAGTGGTGGTGTCAGGCCCTGGGAGCACTTAGACTCAGAGAGAAACTGCCTGTGTTTGGCACGTTCCCAGTGCCGTGACAAAGGAGGCAGTCACAGCCGATTGCTCTGCTGGGCTTTGACTGAAGGCTTTGTTATTAAGTATCCTCAAATGAAATATGGAAAAAAGAGAATATTTTTCATGTTGGCGTTTAAGAAATTGCACTGCAGGAGGTGGTATGTGCTGTCCTTTCACTTGACTAAGAACACAGAGTGCTCTGGATGGTTCATGGCTCCCTGAACACATTTCAGGGAAAGAATAGCTGACATTGTGAGTTTATTGCCTATCTTAGGAGTAGAACTTACTAAATTCTTCAGCTCAACTCAAGTGTATCCAAGAAGCTACCATTAATTATATAAATAGCATCTAAGGTAATCAGTTATTAAAACAAATTAAAACATTCTTTGGAAGGTCTTTCATTCAATTATGCTTCATTTAGATGTGACAGGCATGTTTAAAATATAGGTTGTCATGGACACAAGCAGTTATCAAATAAAACCAAGACATTATTTCACAGAGGGCACTAGACCTTTTAGTTGGAATCTGTATGGAAGTGTAAATCAAGACGTGTGTTTGCATCTCTCCCAGGCCTAATATCTCCAAAGATAAGTGTTAGGACTTTTCCTTTTATATCATCACCATTCCTTTGGTTGACTCCTTGTGGGGAAGTTTTCAGGCTTTTCTGAATTATTTCCAAGAGGAATGTGTTCATCTGAGGTGGTTCAGATTAGGTTTGGCAAATTCTCATGTACGGCTGGACGTCACAATGAGTACCATGCATGCCATTGCTAACTGACTGTCCTCACCAGTGAATACCCTTGACAGAGGACAAGATGGACAGCTAACATGGCTCTTTACAAAGATGACAAATTAAAATGGTTTCCAAAATGTACTGATTTAATAGCTCAAGAAATATCTATTGAGTACCTGCTATGCGCTAGGCACTTTTCTAGACTTAAGAAAAACTACAATAAACAAGATAAAGTCCCACTGTCATTATAAACAAAGAGATAAAACATGAAAAGGCATGAAGTAGTAATAAGTTCAGAAACATAATGAAACAGGGTGAGGTAATGGAGAGTGACAGGGGAGCCTTAGCTTGAGTGATTAAGGAACGCCTCATTGGGAAGATGATATGTAAGCTGATGCCAGGAAAATAGGCAAAGATTTAGAGACACAGTATCCTGGGTGGAGGGAAGAGCAAATTCAAATTCCCAGAGTGTTCCCATGTATTTTCAAGAGCAGAGATAGGATTAGTGTGGACTGAAAGGGGGAATAGTATGAGAAATGATTGAAGAGGTAGATAGGAGTGAGTTCATTCATGGCTTGTGGATACAGGCAGGGAGCCTGTATATTACTTTAAGGGGAATGGGAAGCACACCCAATCCACAAACAATTGTGTTATCTATTCCTTTAAAATTAATTCGAAATGTGACCATTTCTTACCATTGCACCAAGACTTTCATTTCTCAGACCCTGCTCCTGTGATTGCTACTCTTTCTGTGGTATTGTTCCTGGCATTCTTTTAAGTAGAATAATGTTAGGATCAAATTAAATTAAGACAAAAAACAACTAGAACTCTGACTCCTGTGTGCAGAATAGATTATGCAGAGGCAAATGCAGAAAGGATATCAGTTAAGACGTTATTTAATGGTGTAGGTGGAAAATAGTGTTGGCTTGGACTAGGGTGGCAGTGGTGCAGATGATGGAAACATTTGGGGTATGTTTTTAAGGAGTGGTTGGACAAGGCTGTTGTTGGATTGGACAAGGAAAATGAGTGAAATAAACAAAAGATGGTTTCTAGGTTTTGGAATCAGCAGCTAGGTGAATGGTGGTACATTTATTGAGATGAGAAAGACTAGAGTAAGTGTGGGTTTGAGGTGAAGAAATAAGAGTTTGTTCTGTTCAACATTCTGTTAACATGTTCATGTTAAATTGTCAAGTAAGCAGTTGGATACTTAGGTCTGGGCTCCATTGCATTGGCAGTACCATTTGAATGAATTACATAACCTAAAGGGAGGTTATAAATAACTTAGAGCGGAGGACCTGGAGCCAGAGTCCTGGGGCACTTTAACAGAGGTTGAGCAGAAGAGGGGGGGTCTTACAGAAGAAAGTGTGAAGAAATATTCAGTGAGGTAAGAGAAAACCTGAAGATTGTTATGCTTGAGACCCTAAAAGAGGAGTATGCTTTAAGAAGGGAATAGCTAGTACTGAAGTAGTACCAAGTATACGAAATCACCCCCCCTCCCCCCAAAAAAGAGTCTGGGAACAGATGGCTTCACATCAGAATTCTACCAAACCTTTAAAGAAGAACTAGTACCTATATTACATAACCTTTTCCAAAGCATAGAAAAAGATGGAATACTTCCCAACACATTCTATGAAGCAAATATGGTCATGATCCCCAAACCAGGAAAAGACCTAACAAGAAAAAAAAAATTTATCAATATCTTTAATGAATATAGATGCAAAAATATTCAACAAGATCCTAGCAAACAGAATCCAGCATCACGTCAAACAAATTATACACCACGACCAAGAGGATTTTATCCTAGGATGGTTTCAGGATGGTTCATATACATAAATTTATAAATATAACGCGTCACATAAACAAGATAAAAAACAAAGACCGTATGATTCTCTCAGTCGATGCAGAAAAAGATTTTGATAACATCCAGCATCCTTTTATGATCAGAACACTTAAAAAAATAGGTATAGAAGGGACATTTCTTAAACTGATATAGGCCATCTACAGCAATCCCACAGCCAATATTGTATTGAATGGAGTTAAATTGAAATCATTTACACTAAGATCAGGAGCCAGGCAAGGTTGCCTATTATCTCCATTGCTTTTTAACATTGTAATGAAAGTTTTAGCCATCACAATCAGGCAAGAAAATGTGATCAAGGGTATCCACATAGGTTCAGAAGAGATCAAGCTTTCACTCTTCACAGATGATATGATTGTATATCTGGAAAGCACCAGGGATTCAACTACAAAACTCTTAGAAGTGATCAAGGACTATAGCAGCATCTCAGTGTGTATTTATTATTACAAAATCAATAATCATAAATCTGTAGCCTTTTTATGTACCAACAATAGTCAAGCTGAAAAAACAGTCAAGGACTCTATTTCACAGTACTGCCAAAGAAGATGAAATTTTGGGAGTTTACCTAACAAGGATGTGAAAGATCTCTATAAAAAGAACTATGAAACTCAGAGAAAAGAAATAGCTGAAGATGTTACCAAATGGAAAAACATACCATGCTCATGGTTAGGGTATGTTATTCTCATGACAGTGGTGAAGAATCACCATTGTTAAAATGTTCATACTACCCAAAGCAATATACAATTTTAATGCAATCCCTATTAAAGCACCACTGTCATACTTTAAAGATCT
>CAUYQV010097387.1:0-31428 GCA_963574575.1 Galagoides demidoff
ACAGATTGGACCATGCACACCCACACTGGTGAGAGCAATTAAAGAGTTACCAATTCAAGAGTTAATCTCTTATGGAAATGCTGTCACAGACATACCCAGAAATAATGTTTACCAGCTATCTGGGCATCTCTTAGCCCAGTCAAGTTGACACATAAATTTAACTATCACATCTTCCTTTCACAGTTTCTGAAAAGTTTATCTCTCAGGCTTCTGGGAAGATGCTATGTGGGCATATCCTACTCTGATTCTTTTTTTTTTTTTTTGAGACGGAGCCTCAAGCTATCCCCCTGGGTAGAGTGCTATGGCATCACAGCTCACAGCAACCTCCAACTCCTGGGCTCAAGCGAGTCTCCTGCCTCCGCCTCCCAAGTAGCTGGGACCACAGGCGCAGGCCACAACGCCTGGCCATTTTTTTGGTTGCAGCCATCATTGTTGTGTGGTGGGCCCGGGCTGGGGATTCGAACCTGCCACCTTAGGTGTACGTGGCTGGCGCCTTAGCCGATTGAGCCACAGGTGCTGAGCCAGCAGATGTCTTTCTTATCAATAATTGCTTAAAGGGGGAAAGTGAGCTTAAAAAATGTTACATATACATATGGTGAATAATAGAAGGTACAGAGAATAAAAGTTACATCTTTGTGCTGTTTGGAATATCTTTCTTCAATTGATGATCTGGAAAACTAGAGCGAGACTGAGCCAGTGAAAGGAGATCAAGATGTTAAACCTCCACCTTCGGAATGAAGAAGACCTGGAAGATTTGAAGATTTTCCTGTATTTTTCCAAATGAGTAAGATTATATGTCTTACTTTTTCTTAAAGACATATCTTTTTAAGGTAGAGACTAGAGTCTCACTAATCTGATTTAAAATTTTAATTTTATTTTTCAACATACACTTAAATCACTGATTTCTCTGTTGGTGGGGAAAAGAGATTATAAGTATTAAAAAATATATGGCTTCCTTTCAGGTATTTCAATAGCTAGGCCCCCAAAATAATGAGGTAAAAATCAATGTTGTGTGCTTCATTGCTTTTTCATGTGTGAGAAAACTTTTCAACAGATCTTTCTACCCCAAGGGTACTATAGAATGCTTGTACTGTCAATACTTCTGTTCATTTCTTTTGTCCAGTACAATACACCTTCTTGTCCTTTTGGGGGGGAGTGGTGGTAGAATTTCACCCACCATTTAAAATGTAGATGATGCATTGTTTGGGAAAGTTGGCTTTGAAAAAAAGTAGTTTAAATCTAAGTGAATTATCACCTAGGTTGCGTGTGTACCTAGACCAGCAACCCGATACTGTGGGAAAGCTACAAGCCACCTTTGGAGACAGTATAAAAAGAAAGATTCTGCTGTGTAGTTTCTTTTGCTGTGCTGTAAAGGCAGGACTTCTTAATCACTTAATCAAATTTGGAAAGAACAATAGACATCCTGTAAGTCTAATGTCAAAAGCAAAATTTATAAGAGAAACTTTAAAACTCATTTCTTCTCAATTACCACCATACTCTTATTTCCTAGAAGAGTAATTGTGTTCATTTTACTATCATTTGAATTGTGAAAAATGTTTAATGAATTTTAAACCAAAGGACCAGATGATATGTACAGCAATACCTCATTGATTGAGAATAAGACTCCTATAATAACAGCTCTCCAGAACAGAGCAGAGAACCTGAAAATAGCATGGAGCTCTAAAGACAGTGGCCACCACAGGTCTGTATTAAAACCTGGCATCTTCTTATGAGAAAATTTTACTTGATATGCAGATAATTAATCTCACACCAAATGTAAAGAGTCAGAATATCTGGGGATGAAGCCTCAGGAGTTAGCTTTCAACACATTCCCCAAGTACTTTAGATGCTCACTAAAAATGAAGACACCTTACTTTTTGCCCTCATAAAGAGCTTCATCAGGCTGGCTGTATGTATGTATGTATTTATGAGACAGAGTCTCCCTCCATTGCTCTGGGTAGTGTGCAGTTGCAGCATGGCTGACTGCAACCTCAGACTCCTGAGCTGAAGTGGTCCTCCTGTTTTAGCCTCCCAAGTAGCTGAGACTACAGGTGTGTGCCATAATATCTGGCTGATTTTTCTATTTTTAGTAGAGATGGGGTCTTGCTTTTGCTTAGGCTGAGAGGGAGCAGCTATGAACCTATTTTTCATTATATTATTATTTTCCTGCTTTGCCTTTAAATAGTGATGGTAGTAGCAAAAATAGAAAAAAATAAAAGAGCTGGGGAAGAAAAAAGACATGGAGAAGAGGGGGGAGGAGGCAAGATCTGCAGGAAGCACCAAGGTCATAAATCAAATCAGGTATACAGCCCAGGTGGCAGCAACCAATCAAAAGTTCACACACCTCCACCCCAGCTAAGACCTCAACCACGGAGAGGCAGTTGGCCTATCAGAACCCCAAGACCTCCCTGGTGACCAGTGAGTGACCAGACACTAGCTTCTTCCTCAGCTATCTTCTTCAGCATTTTATTGCAACCCATAGTACTTTGTGAGAAAGTGTATAAAAGTTTCCCTGGCCTTTGTTTAGGGGCCACTCCCTGCTGTTTCTACTTTTCTCATGAGAGTGACCCAAGCATATGCCTGATAAGAATAAACTCCTTGGTTTTTCCATGTGTGAGTATGGACTCTAAGTGGTAATAATTTTGACCTTAACAAGGCCAGTCTCAAATTCCTGAGCTCGAGCAATCTTCCTGCCTTGGCCTCCCAGGATGTAGGACTAGCCCATAAGATTATTTGTTGTGCCAGCTATGAGGAAACTAGAAGTGGTTTATTTCTAAAAACCATACAAGAAATTGAGGCAAGTGACAGGACTGCAGGAGGAATGAGAACACTGTGGATAGAGACCAGAAAACTAAAAGATAAACTCCCCAAAAGAAACTACTGTGTTAGAATATTTCAATAACAGATTTTCTTAATGATAGTTGAGACCAGGCTTATTTTCTTTTATTACAACATGATTTATGCAAGAAAATTTAAAATGCAGTTGTGGTCATAATGATGTTCAAAAGTTAGGGAAGGTTTGGTGTGGTAGCTTACACCCATACTCCCAGTACTTTGGAAGGCCAATGCAGGAGGATCACTTGAGGCCAGGAGTTTGAGAACAGCGGGGCAACATTGGACAATCCCCATCTCTATATAAAATTTTTAAAAACTTAGTGGGGCAGCATAGTGGTGCATGCCTGCAGTCCCAGCTACTCAGTAGGCTGAGCCAAGAGGATCACTTGAGCCAGAAGTTCAAGGTTATAAAAGCCACTGGACTCCAGCCTAGGCAACAGAGTAGGACCCTATCTCTTTAAAAAAGAAAAGAAAAGAAAAGATTAGGAAAAAATGAATGCATCATGATGAGACTTAAGGAATCATTATGCCCCTCAGTAAGCAATGACTTTGTTTCATGCAATGGAAGCCAGAAGTTGAAGCAGTAGCCACCAGACACCCTGCCACCTTCCTTTCCCTTCCACAGTCAGCTCAGCACTTCCAAAGAATCCTCCACTTGTAAATTTGATGTTAAATGTTTGATTTTACTTGATAAATATGTATTAATGTAGATAAAAATTGATTTCGTGCCTTTTCATTTATTCACTTGATTAAATTAGGATTTCCCAAAGAGAAAACCCGTTTATACCTCTGAACCTATGGTCTAACTTCTCTAGAAATCAATTAGGTCCTAACTCAACCTTCTGATGTACCTTTTTGACAGATTTGCAACATACTTATTCAGTTGTCTGCAAGCTTTTTGTGTTAGCCACGTGGCTTGGGTCTAAATTCTCTAAACAGATGCACTTTGTCAGTGTCTTTGAGAGGAGGCAAGCCACTGACAACAGTAAGGTTGGTTGGTTTATTTAAATCTGGTGGCAG
Organism: Galagoides demidoff; assembly: GCA_963574575.1. Taxonomy (NCBI): domain Eukaryota; kingdom Metazoa; phylum Chordata; class Mammalia; order Primates; family Galagidae; genus Galagoides; species Galagoides demidoff. The sequence continues at coordinate 3,856 of CAUYQV010097387.1, forward strand.
TCACTACTACAACTTCAACTGTACAATATCCTTTAATACTAGCATTCAATTAATCCGCTTCTCATGACTCAATAACATAGTAAAAAGAGTACATGCTAGACTCAGAGAGAAGAGAGTTTGAATCCCAGCTTTCCTATTTACTATCTGTGTGACGTTAGGAACATTTTTTCCCCTTGGAAAATGGTCATAGTAATGTCTTCCTCTAAACTTGTTTGTATGAGAATAAGTGAAATAACATGTAAAGTACAAAACACAATGTGTGACCAATAGTGGGAGTTAATGGGAGAAGCGTGCCCCCCATCCTGGTGATGCGGCCCTCTGATTTCACTTGATAGGTTAGCACTCTCCTGTGTTACGTTTCTTCAGTAACTGAAGAAGGAATCTGCACATCCTTTAAAGTTGTATTATTTGTTGACAGGTCTTCATGTATTGAATTTGCTCTTCTGCCTTTAATTTTATTTATAAATGTCATTTGGTCTTCCCTTTGTGAATACACACACACAAATAACTACATGAACAAATTAGCTTCTAGAAAAATACTTCTTTAATATAACATGAAGTCTCTTTGCACACAGTAAAGAGAAATCTAGTTCAGATACCAGGACACTCGATCGCTTTTCCAGTGATCCTTCTTAAACACCATGCAGTGAACTGGTGTCACTTAATAGAGTACAGCTCTGTGACTCTCATTATTTAACAGCTGCTTTACAAACATATTAAATGTAAAGTATCAGAGAATACCTTTTCATTCCTTAAAAATAAAACCAAAATATAACTTTCTTATTAATTCAGCTAAGTAATTTAAGGTAATGTCACACCATGAAAGGTAAAAATAAAGCCTGCATTGTCTGACTTAAAGAAGAAAAATGTTATTATTTTCTGTTTAGTCCATTTCTAACAATAACTACACAAATTTTAATTATTTGTTATTTATATTTTTTCAGTCTACTAAAATTTAGAAATATATTTTACATGGTCTGGTTTTTCAGGGTATGAAATCAGTACCAATAAGCCATATCATCATTAAACATTTTGAGCTATAATTTTGTGATTGCCCACTACAACTCAAAGTGATAAGTCTAAGACTTTTATGTCTCCAGTTCCTTCAATTATTGTGCTGACCACCTCATCCTATTTGTTTCTAACTATAGCTTTCAAGTGAAATTTTACATGATTTTCAAGGGAACAGGTTTTGAAAAGCCAGAAAATGTCCATGTATCTTTGAGAAGAAATGAGTCACCCCTTATTTCCTTGATGATAATAAAATTTACTGTCTAGTCTAAGGGACAATAATGCAGGGAGGTTTTTTTCTTATAAAACTAAGTACATGTTAGTTATAAAATAGTGAAATATATTATCCTACTACCATGAGATAATACTATTAAAATTTTTCTAAGCAAGCGCAGATTTTTTTTAAAAGGTGGGTTGCCATCATGTCATATTTTGTAATCTATTTTTATATATTAACATAGCAAACAGTTTCTTTTCATTGTATAGTCTCATGGATTTCTTTATTATTGTATAGTATTCCTTGTACATGTGTATCATAATTTATTTAAGTTGGGTATTTGGGCTGTTTCTAAATTATTTCTATTTTAAACAAAGTACAGTTCAGATCCTTACGCCCATCTCTTCTCACAGCCCAAACAGTATAAAGATTCATTTTGCCGAACTGTTCTCCTTTAGAAAGGTAGTACTAATTTAAAATCCCAACTACTCCATTCCTTTGCAATCATGGGTACTCTTTTTTTATATTTAACCATATTGATAGTGAAAGGACCTAGATTTAATTTAATAAAATTTAATCTTGATAAAAATGACCGTGAGGATTTTTTCTTTTGTCTAGGGAGCTGATCAAGGTTACTGGCTTAGAATATGTAATTTTTTTCAGATAAATTTCTAGTCGTATCTTTGTCCATTTGCCTATTATGCCTCAATTTCTTTCACTTTAAGCCCAATTATTACTTTTAGATGAAAGTAAACATGACAGAAAGTCTTTCTTTGTATAAAACACCAAAATGTGACGTTCTTATACTAGCTTACACTGTAAATATTCTACAAGGAAATCTTTTTTACTCTCGAGAGTATATTGCCATTTTTAGTGTTTTGTTTGGATTTATCACTCTACAAACATAAGTGGTATTCTAGAATATTCTCAGAATTGGATAACTCCTTGTTATCAATATACCTTTAGGGATCTTTGTCTTTCAAGTCTATACTCTTCAGCTGATCACACATCTAAGCTCATATGAAATCCAAACATAAACTTGACTGTGTTTTCAGGATTTGGACTTAAGTAGTAGATGGCAGATGTAGTTGTTTGACTGTTGTGTTAAACAAACAAATAAATAAAAGGGAAGAGGAAGGGAATGAAAGATCATTTCCTTACCAAGCAATCACACAGTTTATTGTCTAGGAAATAAAAAAGAAGAAGAAGAAGAAAGAAAGAAAGGAAAAGAAAAAAGAAAAGAGCCAGTTTTGTGTACTGTCGAGCACACAGATGTTCCTCTTGGCAGCCATACAGTACTAGTCAGGATTGGGGTTTTTGCAGACGTAGAATGTGAGGCTTCTTTGTTGGAGACAAAGTGTTGCCTGTGGTGGGAATTGCTGCAGTGATGGGAAAGTATCGTAATGTATTGTTGGATTACTGTGATTTTCAATAGAGACAGTACATTAAAGTAGCTTTGTGGGCAATGGATTGTTTCAGCCAAGTCTGGCTAATAACACACTCATTTTGGCAAACTCTATTTAAAAGGTAGAGCTGCTGGCATCGTTTTGTGGACATGGAGCCTGTCCCATACTTTGGGCATCAGAATTACTTTTGCAAGCACTAGTTTTTAACAACCAATTTATTTAAAGTAATTCAACAAAAGAGTTTGTGACTGTAAAGTTAGAACTGTAACCACTTTTCAAATGAGACCATTTCTTTCTTTTTTGATAATTGCTAAACTAGTGTTTTTCTGAGTTGTTAGAGAAATGTCTTTTAAATTGAGTTCTTATTAACCCTATTAACCCACTTGTTCATTTAAGATAAAGTTTTGTTACAAACTAGAAAGTCCGTGATTAAAATGTTTTACATCTTAGCAATCTTTTTGTGTATATTTGGAGTGTTTTTTGTTTAAATATACATGCTATATTGTGAAATGCTTAAACCATATGTATAAATTTAATCTATAGAAAACAAAGGTGAGTATTCTTTAATTGGCTTGCCAGTATTGTCTGTTCTGGTCTTTCACATATTCTACTTGAAGTAGAACAATTAGCTATGCTGTACTGGAGGTTAACCTAGATATATTTTAAGGTTAGAATGTAAACTTTAAGGATTGGTAATTGAATGTTCTTTAGTTGTCTCTCCTTTTTCCCTTTTATGTTAAATATAATATTGAATGAATTTTTGTGGCCTTTAATTGCTTACATAAAATTCAAACAGGAAGTGAAAGGAGACTATAAAAAGCAGCAGAGGCTGGGAATTTTAGATCAGTCAGATGGGGTTGTTGAATTAGAGATTGAAATAATATGTTCCTGGAGATTTAGACCTTGTGAGAACCATAGATACTTAGTCAACTATCTCTTTTAACAAAAAAGTGGGACTCAGAGAAATTAACCAGTATTCACCTGAGTGAGGAGTTGGAACTAGGTTATAAAGCCTCTGATTCTCACATCATACTCTCTTTTATATCCTTCATTTTCACCAAATCTAAGCAACATTCATTTACTGAGCTCCTACTCTGTTAAAGGATTCATCAGATGTTTATCATGAGAAAACCTGCATTCTAGTTAGTAAACAAGGAATGTAATCATTAGAAGTTGATAACAAGGTGGTACCCATAGCTCAGTGGGTAGAGCACTGGCCACATAAGTCAAGGCTGGCAGGTTCGAACCCAGCATGGGACAGCTAAAACAACAATGACAGCTGCAACAACAACAACAAAAATAGCCTGGCATTGTGGCGGGCACTTGTGATCCCAGCTCCTTGGGAGGCTGAGGCAAGAGAATCACTTAAGACCAAGAGTTTGTGGTTGCTGTGAGGTGTGACGCCACGGCACTCGACCCAGGGTGACAGCTTGAGACTGTGTCTCAACAACAACAACAAAAAAAGTTGATAACAAAACATTTAAATAGTAGTTCAAGACAATAATGGGACCTGTTATCTTAGGGCATTATTTCTTTAATGGCTGTATCAACTGTGTAAATTATAATTATTCTTGAAACTTAGTAAAAGGATAAATATTATCTTCAAATGGGGTAGTCAGAGGAAGACCTTTACAGAGGTGGTATTTTGAGGTAGCTCTGAATTTTCTTGTCTGTCTCATTGGTGAATTCCTTCTTATCCTATAAAATTTAGCATAAACTTCAGCTGATCTCCATGGAGTTCCCTGGCATTTCTTACATAATAGGATGCTTTACATTTACATATAATGTGCAGCATTTCATTATGATTATTTATCTCCCATACTAGATTCTAAACCCCTTAAGATCCTAGCCTTATTTATCATCTCCTGAGTATCTGCTTGGCACATAATGAACACATAATTAATATGTGTTCAAATAAACTGAACATTTGCTTCTATTCACACAAATAGGTATTCGTGTAACAATAATACCTTGTTAGGGACTGAATTGTATTTTCCCCAATTTATATGTTGAAGCCCAATACCTAATATGACTGTATTTGGAGGTAGAAACTCTAAGGAAGTAGTAAAGTTTAAATGAGGTCATAAGGGTGGGGCCCTATTCAAGTGGGATTGGTGGCTGTATAAAAGGAGGAGGAAACATGAAAGAGCTGCTCTCCTGCATACACCCAGGGCCACGTGCAGACATAGCTAGAGGGCATCCTCTGCAATCCAGGAAGAGAGCCTTTACCAGAGCTGAGCTGACCTGTACCTTGGTCTTTTGCAAAGCTTCCATAACTGTGAGGAAATTAGTTTCTCTGAGTTGTCTGTGGAATTTGGCAATAGCAGCTCAAGCGGGCTAATATGCACATACATAAGCAAACAAATGTAGGAGTATACATTGCTTTAGAAAATGAAAAACGTCCTGCCTCCCTAGATCCCACCACACATCTTTGAAAACTTTGTCACCTGTTGTCTACCTTCTTTAAAATCTAATCCTACAGAGTCAGTTTGCCAGCAGCTGACAGTGTGACAGCCAGGCCTGTGCCAGTTATGACAGAAGGAGATAGTTCTACCCCTGAATGAACTGTTTGTTAAATAAGAATAATACAGGCCATATATTAAAGGAGTAAGCCCTACTCTACCATGATGCTGAGGGAATTCTCACCAAGAGGGACAGTCCGGTCTGTAGAGTTAGATCTGGCTGCGGAACGCGGTGAATAAACAGTCTCTCTCACTGCAGTGTGCTTGTCCACAGAAGGGTTTCCTGGTTAGCGCTTCATCCTTCCAACCAAAGGGTTGTCTTTTACCCTTGTTCCCTACAATGTTTTCTTTCCATAGAATAGCCAGAGTGGTCTTAAAAATAGAAATGTGATCATTGGCTTCCCTTCCATAGGCTTTCCAGAGCACCTGAAATAAGCCCCCAACTGTTCCCGGGCCGGGGGGCGGGGGTGGTGAAGCCATCGCTGGCCAGGCTCCTGCCTTCTCTGACCTCAGAATCCCCAACCTGCTGGCCATCTTTGGTTCTTTAAACATGCCAACTTTTCCTTTTCCTTTTTCCTTTCCTGTCATTCAGAGCTGTACTTAACGTCCCCTCCTCACAGCCCAGTCTAATGTTGTCTGCTATCATATCACCCTGCTTGCATTTTCTGTGCAGCACTTAACTAATATTTGATTTGGCTGGTTGTCGACTTACTGTATTTCTCTCCCTACCACAGTGTAAGCTCTAAGAGTACTGGAACCTGATCTTTCTTATTTGCTGCTTATTCCAGCATCTATAGCAGTACCTACCACAGATGGGCTTTCAAAAAATATGTGTGGAATAAATGAGTGAGTGAGTGAATGAATGAACAAATTGACAGGTTGGCACCTCAGGCCCAGGACAAGTGCGCCCACCTGGTCTATCTCCTTCAGGGCTTGTATTTTTGTCTCAGTCACCTGGTTCCTCCTGTCACCCAAAAGACCTGTAGGGCTTAGAAACACTTCCTGAAAGTCCGGCTGCTGTTGTTTATCCGTAGACTGGAGTCTTTAGCTAATTGATGCCCATCAAAGTTAAGCTTAATTTCTTGGAACACAACGTCTTTGAAAGCTTCTTCGTAGTATCCAATGTACTTAATATGAAGCCAGTAGATGAACTAATACACGTCCTCACAGGAGAAAAACTCAATTTAATTCAAGTTGGGAGAGGAAGGCGGGGGAAGGAGAGGGGATGGGTGTGCTCTCACCTAATGGACACAATGTAAGTGTATATGGCACTCCTCCTAGGTGTGAGACACAGCTACAACAGGGACCTCACCTAACGCAAACATTGTAGCTTAATCTCTTGTACCCTCATATTAATCTGAAATTAAAAAATAAATGAATAACAAGAAAACTTCTTTGTCGGCTGCCGTCTATTCCCAACAGAGGACAACTCTCCTGCAAGTCAGTTTGCCACCCAGTAAACCATACAGCCAAACTACATTAGTTATGACAGAGTGTAGCTGTTCTGTACCTGAATTCTTCCTTTGGTAAATCAGGACCTGTTCTGACTGGACTTTTGTTGAGTGTTTAGTAAGGCCTTTACCTACATTATCTCATGCAATCTTCTCAGCAATCCTATGAGTAGGAATTATAGTCATTACCACTGTACAATAATGAGTTAAAACCTTGCCTGGGGCTATGTAATAACCATAGAGTTGTTCACATAGAAGGAGTGTATTGGGGAACGGAATTGTTCTTTAACACTGTCAGTTTGATTGTCATCCTGTTTAGTTATTTCCAACCAGTAAACCAATAAACTGGCTTTCTTTACCTGTTAATATGACACTATATGCTCTCTGAGTAGAATTCTGCTGTTCCTTTATTTATCTTTTCTTGGCAACTTAAAAAGCTTTAGGATCTTGAAATCTTTTTCCATTTTGCAGCCGCTAATTTAAGAAGTCTGTTTACATGGGTAAGGACAGCTAGATGAAGATAACTCTATAAAATAGAATTTGATAGGAAATGAATGCTTGTCAAAGTTAGAGTTTCTTATTAGGGACTACTAATTTATTTTTAGCAATGAAGAAAAAAAATTGTCACTATTTTACCAGGTTTTGCTTTACTTTAAAAGCGTAGGAATTTATTCAGAGGTATTTACATTAGTCAAAATATACCTTACGCTGTTCTTTGGAATATTATTATTATTCAAATGATATTTTCTGTGTAGTAAAAGGTTTAAAATAGCGTTGCCTAATCCCAACTAACTTGCCTCACTCAACCTCCTACCAAAATAAAAACAAACAAAAAACTTTTATTTACAATTTTAAATCACAAATAGATACTTCAATTTTTTTTATTCAGAAATTCTGAGTATTTCTTTTTTCTCTATTTTTTTTTTTTGGCAGAATTTTATTCTAAAGATATCTGATTCTTTATTAGGATTTAGAGCAAAGTCACCCTAGAGATCCCAACCTACTTAGAAGCAATTTCTTTTCTCAGGTCAGAAGCAAAAATATCATCAGCTTGCTGAGCACCTGTTCACTGTGTAATCACACTCCTGTTTTGACAGGAATGACCCAGAGATCAGGGAATACTTGCAACATTCTGGGTAACACACTGTCAACACCTTCCTTCCTCCTAAGGATTTAAAATAAATGAATGCAGCTTGGAGATTAGAAGCAGTTAAGGAGCACATGTAGTAAAATTCAGACTGGTCCAAAGGCCTCAGTCCCCTGGTTTGCAGAACTGGTTGCAGACGTTTTATGTAGCATTTGAAAGTAGGCATTTACTATAATTTTCTACAAACATGTATAAAATGCCCACTGTGTATAGTGCAGTGCAGTGCTACAAAGTGAAAGTTCAAAAGTGCCACACTGACATAGTTTACTAACAACTATGTAAGTAATAGAACAAAAGGGAACTTCATTTACTTCCTTAAGTCTCTTTATCAATTTGTATACTAGAAGAGGGTATTGTAGGCCTTGTCTATCCAGGGAAGTGGTCATGTAAGAGGTTAAATATCTATGTTGTCTGATGAGTTAAGTGGCAGTCCTACCCAAAACACAACAGAACTGGCTGTCTTTAGCTTCAGAGTTGAGCCAGATGAATAAGCGAGTGGATATTGCTCTCTGGAATTAAGTCAAGGCACCTATGGATGTGGTAAGTCACTAATGAGAGTATTGTACTTCAGCTGAAAGGTTATCAGACTTAAAATGTTGTTTTTAGTTTTTTGTTTGAGACAGAGCCTCAAGCTGTCCCCCCTGGGTAGAGTGCTGTGGCATCACAGCTCACAGCAACCTCCAACTCCTGGGCTCAAGCGTGTCTCCTGCCTCTGCCTCCCAAGTAACTGGGACCACAGGTGCACGTCACAACGCCTGGCTATTTTTTGGTTGCAGCTGTCATTGTTGCTTGGAGGGCCCTGGCTAGATTCGAACCCGCCACCTTAGGTGTATGTGGCTGGCGCCTTAGCCACTTGAGCGACAGGCGCTGAGCCAGACTTAAAATGTCTTATTATACAGCTGACCTACCTTTTGACTGTTGGCTTTTCTTTTTTTAACCTACTTTGCAGTTTTCATGCTTCCTGGTATGGGAGACCTAGTAGACTTTCTGAGTCACAGAATCATAAGTTTTAGAAATGGAAAGAATCTTGAAAATCATCTAATTCAGCCCTTACCAAATTCAAACTCTATCATTGGCACAGTGGTCATCCATTTTTGTCAATTCCCCATGATTTCTGCCATTAATACACAAAACAACCGATTCCGTTTGCAGCCAGCGCTATTAGTTCTTCCTCATATTAAACTGAAATCTTCTAAGTCTGCCGTCCAAAATGGCCTCTGACCATTTGTCTTATTTCTACTTTGGGGGAGGGGAGACACAGAATAGTCACAGAAAATAAATATTGTCACCTTTTGATATTAAAGCCTTTCAAATTGAGACCGGTTCAAGGTTCTCTTTCTGTATTTTTTTAACCCGCTAAATACCTTCCTTCTCCTAAGTACTTTATTCAGTATACTAGAAGATTCTTTCACTGTCCTCTTAGCTGCCATCTAATTGACCCCCTAATTGTGTTGCCCAGAACAGATCTAAATATGGTCAGAGAAGTAAAAGGAGTTTGTGATTATTATGTGGAATATACATTATTATATGGAATATGCACTTCTAATTCTGCCTGTGATTACATTAGCTTCTTAGGGGCAAAAACCTACATTGTTGGCTCTTAAAACCTCCTGTTCACATGAAGTGTTTTAAACCACTCACTTTTCTGTACCTGTATAGTCAATTTTCTTTTTTAGTTTTAATTTCATGGAAACTTCAAGGCTTCAGTGCCCTCTGATTTTAATAAAGAACACGAACTAGATTATTATTTAACGTTCCTAAAGTTGAGGGTACAATGGGCAGGTATCAGATAGGGCCTCTGAGCATCAGGTCACAAGCTCTATTCTGATCCCCAAGAGTCTTTAAAACCGCCTAACATAACTCTGTGAGCCTGGGGTGGGGTCTTTCTGCTCACCCTTCACTCCTTCTGCTGCCTTTTCTGCATCCTCTCCGCTCAGTGACACTGGTTCTTGTCCTACAGGAGTGTTTAAAACACTCTGGATTGCATGGAATCTGCAGCATGGGTCTGATTCTTTCATGAAAGATTTTCCTCTCTCTGACCATAGGCAGCCTACGTAGGCTACTGCAATAAGTCTCTCTTAAGTGTTTGGCGTTCCAGAGGTATCTGATAAAGTCTCATCTCTTGTTGAAAAGGCACAGAAATCAGGACAGAGCTTTTAAAGTGTAAACAGACTGAGGAATTGGTGGAATATGCCTTTTCACTCCGTTTTTGCCTGTGGGGATTTGGGAGGAGGGGGATAATTTCTCCATTACTTTTTGGTACCCCTTTACCTCATAAAGGTGTTAGACAGGTATTTGTTGAAAACTCAACAATGCTTATGTAATAAATAACTAATTCGGAGAGACAGAAATAAGATTTATTAGAAAACCAAAAATGGGCAATACAATGAATTTAAAACTTTTCTGTTCTCTTACCATGTTCAAAAGTGCAAGGAATAAGGTAGGAATCTGGAGAGATAGGTTCTACCATGGAAGGACTGTTATTAAGGATATTTTAGGGATGAGGTAATCAGGAGATAACATCTGCCATAAAGCAACTGTCAAGCTAAGATTTGACTCTGGGGTATGCTAGCAAGTGATAGTTTCTTGAGCATTATGCAAATGATTTTGAAAATCACACATCTTTTGGTCATGAAAATTCAACCTTAACCACCACAAACCAAGCTAAAATGATTTAGCCTTTTGTTTAGATGAAAATAGAAATTTCCCTCTTGAATTTTCATAATGGAAAAATAATGTCTCTCTTCTCACATCTGATATATAAAACATGTAGGGTAGGGTGGCGCCCTATATGCTGGAGGTGGCGGGTTTAAACCCAGCCCCGGCCAAAAACTGCCAAAAAAAAAAAAAGCACATAGCATGTAGTTCCAAGTTTGACCTTCTACACAACATTTAAACTGCATGCAGTTGTTAGGGGGAAAGCTTGCATTAAGCAAGATTCAGCTTGGGCCTAAACTACCTTGAACCATTTGGAATTAAGTTGCAACAGAGAATAACTTACGAATACATTAACCAATGGATTTTGAAAAGGTTGGGGGACCAGACCCATCTGGGATGCCTTGTTTTAATTGTGCATGAATCTGCGGCTCTACCCCATTGATTTTGATGGAGCAGGTCTGGGTTGGACCCCAGCTATCAGTATTTTTTTTAAAAAGACAAGAAAAAAAATTAAAAGACTTCCACAGGCTATTGTTATGCCTCCAAGCCCTGACTCCCTGTAGAGACACCAAGTCTGTCCCTATAAATTATAGAGTAATCTCTGGACTTTATTCTCCCCCCTCCCTCAGCCCCAGCCCTAAATCCCCAAACTCAGAGAATGTCTTCAATGAATTTTGTTCTCCTGTTGTTTCTGTTATATATGCTGAAGTTTGCTACTAACTTTTTAGTAGCATTTGAGCAGTATTCTACTATCTTTAATAAAATTGTATCTGAAGTTATTTTCCTTTAACTTGTTTATTGTACTTTATAAGTATCAATGCAGTGAATTTTATAGTAGCCCCTATTTAGTATTTATCATGTGCCATTCACTTTTCACACCTTACATGCTTTAAGCCTCTTGTCAACCTTGTGAAGTGTTGTCTGTAACCTTCCTTGTTCAGATAAGTAAACAGCCCAGAAAAGGTAGATTTATTTTTTATACTCATACTCAATCATGGTCAAACCTGTGTTCTACATGGCCAAAACTTGCCTCTGCCAATAAATACATATATTTTCTTCTCTCATAAAATGAAAATTACATACTACAAAATATATTCTCTTTGCTTAGATGCCATTAATACTAGCACCTCCTTACATCCCAGTTTTGATCAGCATATTTCAGGGCCCTAAAAGCATTTTTTCTTCTATTTCCTTTGGATTTTTTTGCTCCCTCCATATATATTTGATCCAAATAATTTGACTAGAAACAAATATTTGGATTTTTAATAAAAATAAACTTGATATGGTCATCAGCTAATAGGATTTTCTTTTCCCTCATTTCTGGACACATTTTATGATTACTCTGAGAAAAGATTATAACTGTCATTTTTTACATCTTATGTAATATATTATGGGCATATTATATATACATTGTTAAAATGTAAAGTTATTTATTGGACATTAAAAATGCTCCATTTTCACATTTTGTGAAATAAATCAGTGTTTGAAAGAAAGATAAAACATCTGTTTGTGATGGCCCAAAATACTATCTGTGTGCAAGGGTAAAAAGAACTTGGTTCTAGGAAAAAACAGAATCATACATTCATGCATTAGAGTTCAGGAGATGAATTTTTTTTGTTTGTTTGGGATTCAGTGAGGGTACAAAGAATTAGGTTATACTGATTGCATTTATTAGGTAAAGTCCCTCTTGTAACTGTGTCCCACCCCCAAGAGGTGTGTCATACACCAAGACCTCCCATCCCCACTCCCTCCTCCCCTGTCCCCATCCCTCATTCTCTACCCTCCCCACCTTGTATTAGATCAGATTATCTACTGCCTTCGTATTAGAATTGAGACATTGGATTCTTGCTTCTCCATTCTTGTGATGCTATACTAAGAAGAATGTGTTCCAACTCAATCCAGGTTAATACAAAAGATATAAAGTCTCTATCTTTTTTAATGAAAGATTAAAATTTTTATCCAGGATAGTGGCAGTTTGAGGAAATGCATTCAGAATTATGAGAATATACTGGCTCATTGCTATAAGGGCATCTAAGTTTCCAGTTGCCAGTTGTATACATTGTTTATTTTGACATAATCAATAGGCACACACTATATAGTATTTTTTAAGTGATAATCAATCATTAGTTAGTTTCAAAGGACTTTTGGCAGTAATTCAGATGACAGAAATTATGATTATAATGATTTTTATTTCCAACTTAACATCTTCTAATGGCCCAAGATAATAAGCTAGGACTTAAAATGTGTACTTTATTTAAAATTTTAATGATGAATAGCAATATTGGAGAGGAGTAGAACTTAGTGAGGACCATGGCTGTTGTGCTTCAAGTAGTGTACAGATAATACAGGTATGAGCAATACTAAGTAGATAGATGCTAAAATTCAGTAGAGTGTATACAAACCAGTTAGGGGTTATGAAATGTTACATGCTTATGATCATGCAGGGACTAAAAAGAAAAAATGGAGACTCTTGACAGGCATCTTACAGATTGAACAGAAAGAAGCAATAGACTGGGTAAGTCAGGGAAACACGGAAAGGGCACTTTCAAAACTTGGGACAAATCTGAAATATACCAAGTAGTCTGCATGTAAAAGTTCCCTTGTTAATTAAATATTCAAGGTTATCATTTTATATAGCTAATAAAAAGGCTTGAAATTTTACATTTTCTGTCTATATATAATCAATTTTGCACTTAATATCACTTTACGCTGTATCTATTTCCAAATACTTGAAATTGTATGACAGTAGAATAAAATCATACAACCACAAAAGACCATAGGTCTTTTCTAACCCAGTACTTTTTAACAATGAGGAACTTGAGGCCCAAGCAGTTCATTTGTAGACCAAAGTACATACACATTCCCACATGCTCACATACCCACCAGGACATGGCTACTGGCTTCATGTTATAAATCAGCATGACTCGGAGCATTTATATGGATTACAAAAAATAAATTGGTGTTAAATCATTAGAAACATTTTCTCTTGAAAAGAGAGAAAAAGAAAAATTTACCTCTATAATCTTAAAACTTTAAATAAGGAATTGTGAGAAAGTCAGAAAGAAATATAAAAGATTTTAACTTACTGGGATGAAAACATAAACAGTTAATGATTTCAAAAAAACTCTTTATAAACTTCTGAGAATTATGATTATAGCAAGACAGCTAATTTAGCAAAGCCAGAATATCTTACATTATTCTCTTTGGTTACTGAGATTGAATCTAAGCCTTATATTTGTCGGCTTTGCATTACTTAATATGTTTATATCAAAGAACTAGAGAGATTCTCTCTATTTTAAAGTCTATGAGAACCATCAGTAGCATGCATGCACTGACAGATGTTAAAGAATGTCTGTGGAAAAAATGTCAGAAACCTCTCCAAAGGAAAGTCTTTAAACCATGTCCTTAATACAGAAATGCAAAACCAGATTTAATTGCCCTCTTCCTATACAGTTCAGACATGCAGGCTCGTTTACTGCAGCATATGGTCTGAGAATGTGCACAGTGGAAGAGAGCAGTCCTGGTGACGGCTGACATTGAATCCATTTAGGCTGGAGTTCACAAACATCAGTCAGAAGCAAGCACTTGAAGTTGAAAGAAACATCAAGTAGTAAAAACACAGGCTACTTTCATTGTGAATGTGTTCATTGGAGACATCCTATTTGCCTTTCAAGACAATATTCTGTGGTTTTAATATGAAGTAGAAGATTTCTGAAAAACTATCTGGATTTTTTTTCTAATTAAAAATAAAGGTATAGGGCAGCACCCATAGCTCAGTGGGTGGGGCCCCAGCCACATGCACCGAGGCTGGCGGGTTTGAACCCAGCCCAGGCCAGCTAAAACAACAATACAACTGCAACAACAGCAACAAGAAAAATAGTTGGGCCTTGTGGTGGGCACCTGTAGTCCCAGCTACTTGGGAGGCTAAGGCAAGAGAATCACTTAAACCCAAGAGTTTTGAGGTTGCTGTGAGCTGTGACGTGACGGCACTCTATCCCAGGGCAACAGCTTGAGACTCAAAATAAATAAATTAATTAATTAAAAATAAAGGTATAAAAAAATAGACAACATTGTATGAAGCTGTGGAGATATTTTTCTGGTAATTTAATTCATTATTTACCACTGAAAGTAACCATTTTTCTAATGGAGACTAATTAATCAGTTTGATGGCAGCAACATGGCTTATATTTTATTTCATAGGAAAGACTTAAAAGACTATGTAAATTGATTACTTCTTACCATTCCTAAAGGGATTAAGTTTACCGTTCTTGCAGGAGATCAAAAACTGCAAACAATGTAATGTAATGGTTTATATACTCATATTAATCTGAAATTGAAAAAAGAAAAGAAAAGGAAACGTAAGAAAGAGCAAAAGAATCTGTGACTCCTCTTTTATCACTGTGTGGCATTAGGCCAGTAGCTTTACTTCCATATATAATAATTTTTCTATGTAATTTTTTTAAACAAATATACAGGAAGTATGATCCATGCTTTCAAACACACGCACATACATATATGTAAATATATGTAGAGAGAAGGACTAAAAAATGTGATTGACTTCATTATGTTCCAAATTTTACAAAAAGACATTTATTTCTGTAATTAAAAAAATAATAACTTTTTTTTAAAAGCTGAGGCTGGGCGTGGTGGCTCACACCTGTAATCCTAGCACTCTGGAGGCTCAGGCAGTGGATTGCTTATGCCCAGGAGTTCTGGATCAGCCTGAACAAGAGCGAGACCCTGTCTCTAAATATAGCTGGGCTTTGTGGCAGGAGCCTGTAGTCTGGGCTACTTGGGAGGCTGAGACAAGAGGATCACTTGAGCACAAGAGTTTGAGGTTGCTGTAAGCTATGATGCTAGAACACTCTACTGAGGGTGAGAAAATGAGACTCTGTCCCCAAAAAATAAAAAGCCTGAATAACCTAAATTTGTACTTGATGGATCACTTATAAATTCCTTCAAAATATCTAATCGAATATTAGGTGGAAACTGTTCATTATTAATACATGGCTTATCAAAATTATTTTCCTATGACTGTTTCGAGAAATTTATTTCTTCATCTTCTGTTTATATAAAATTATCTTAATTTCAAAATTACAGTATTTGAAGTGTATATTTAGATCATTAAAGATTTGTGGGTTTTAATCAGTGGTGAGATGTTTATTCTTGCTTTTCTATAATGTTGATGTTAAACTTTTAAAATAATTAAGAAAGAAAGGCAAGTCAATGTCACTTTTCATTTAGTATTATAAAATACTTAAATGTTGTATTGACCAAATTGAATCATCATGATGTTATGACTGGTATTATATTTTTTCCTAATTTATCTACTTTTTTAATTGACAAATAAAAATTGTATAAATATATTATGAACAATATGTTTTGAAATATATACACGCTGTAGAATGGCTAAATTGAGCTAATTCATGCATTACCTTACATACTTACCATTATGGGTGGTGAGAGCATTTACTCTCTTGGGAATTTCCAAATACACAATACAACATTATTAGCTAAAATCATATAATGTACACTGGATCTCTTGAACCTACTCCTTTCTAATTGAAATTTTGTGTCCTTTGACCAATAGCCTTTGACCTCATAACCATCAGGGCTGTTGCTGTCTCTGTTCCTATGAATTCAACTTTTTTAGGCTACAGATAAGTGAGATCACGTGCCATTTGTCTTTCTGTGTCTGGCTTATTTCACTAAACATAATGACCTCCAGGTTCTTCCAAGTGGCACTATGTCTTTAATAACGGCACTATATCTTTAATAACGGCACTCAGTCCCAAATACTGAGTACTTTGGGCTTTTTAGACTTTTTTTTTCCTTTTTCCATTTGCTTTTGTAAAATTTTACTTTAAAAGAATATTTTAATTTTAGGAGGAAAAATGTATCTGAAAACTTTTTCTCCCCTTGATACTCTCTGACTTTAAAAATGAATGACACATTAAGATAAATGCCAGTGTTAAGAACTGACTTGTCTGAAATTTCAGTTTGGCGTATACTTTTATTGTGGTTGTAAAATCTTCAAAGGCAACTTTAAGACAAAAATTCCTATACAACCAAATCACTCATATGTCAAATACAACTATTTCCCAGATACTAGTGTTAACCTCATTATACTGAGCTAACACAAATTAAAAATAGAATTTGGATTTTATTTTTAAACTAGGCATTTACATTATAATATGCAGAATTAATGGAATTTTTTTCTTATTTAGGAAATACCGAAAAGGAACCAGGGTCCGGCTGCGGCTGTTAGATCTTGAACTTACATCCAGGTTTCTGGGAGCAACAACAGACACAACCATATTAGAGGCTGATGCAGTTCTCTTGGGACTCCAGGACAGTAGAGACTCAAAATCCAAAGAGGACCATCATGAAAAATAAATAAACTGTGCTTAGTGGAGTCACTCTTTCTTTGTTAAACACAGGTATCCATCAAGAATGCATGAGAATATTGTGAATAAATGATTAAGTAAAGAGTTAATAAATGAAAGCTACAATTATATCTCTTGTGAGAACTTCCTTCGGCTGTATCCACCCTTGCCTTTTGGTTTCCCTTGGAATGGGGTCATACACACTGTGCTCAGAAATTCTGTCATTCAATAAAAATACTTGTGAGTGTTCTTTATGTGCATGGCACTAGCTAAACAGCAGTAAACAAATTAGACAAAATTGTTTGCCTTGTGGCACGTACACTTACCTAGGGAAAATAAGCAATAAATAAGTAAAATACTATATGTAGTATATAAGACAGTGATACGTGCTGAGGAGAAAAAGCAAGGAATGATTGTCCCAGTGGCAGGTTGAAATTTAGGTGTGGTATCCATGGACAATCTCACAGGCGAGGTTACTTTTGAATAACATCTGAAGGAAAATACAGAGCAAGCCATGTAGATCTCTGAGAAAGAATTTTCCCACAAAGGGAATGGCAGTGCAAAGGCCCTGAAACAGGACTGTGCCTATCCAGGTAAGAAACAGAGAGGACACCATCATAGCTAAGCATGAGAGAAGGATAGAGATAACACAGAGGGGAGGGAGGCCACAGGTGCACTGTGGCGTTTATTACAGAGAGCCCTGGGAAGATTCCGAGCAGAGGAGGGATATACTCTGGCTGATATTTAGCAGGATCCCTTTTGATACATTGCTGAGTAGACTGAAGATGAACAAGAGCAGCTTCAGCTTGACCTGTAAAGAGACTGCGCAGTAATCCAGGTAAGAAGACGGTGGTTTGGACTAAGGTAGTAGCGGTGGTATGGTGAGAAGTGGTTGTAATCTGGATATAATTTGGAGATAGAGCCAGTGAGATTTCCTAACTTTGGATATGGAGTGTGAGAAAGAAAGAAGTAAGGGATGACACCAAGGTTTTTGGCCTGTACAGTTGGAAGAACTAAACTGCCTTTAACTGGGATAGGGAAGGGCAGGCTTGAGGGAAGTATCCAGAAGTCAACCTAGGGCATGTTAAACTTGAGGTGCTATTAGCCATGCTATTCTGTAAGTGTTCTCTGAAGGCAGTTAGATACGTAGGTCTAGATTTCGTGGGAGAGATCCAGACAAAAAAGACTTGGAAACCACAGGTATTTTGCCACTACTTCATAAATTGTGTAGGTTAAGAATTCAGGTGGGGTTCATCTGGGCAGTTTTGTTCCTTATAGTATCACCTGAAGTCACATTGGTGCCTAGTTGGCTGTTCTAGTAGAGTCCAAGACAGCTTTGCTCACATGTCTAGTATTTTGGCAGGGATGCTTAGAATGTTAGGTTCAACCGGAGCTATCAACATGTGGCCTCTCCAGCATGGCAGACTGCTCACACGATTCACTGGCTCCCTCAAGAGGAAGCATTCCAGGAGAATGAGGACCTAGGTTAAGTCACACAGCTTCACTTCCACCCAGTTGATTATCGACAAGTTTTATAAAACCAGCCCCAGATTGAACAGGGAGGAATAAGACTCCACTTCTTAATGGAGGTGTGGCACTATTACATTATAGAAGGCCAAATGGGATGTGCATATTGTGACCATCTTTGGAAAATAGTCTGTCACACCACCCCTTCTCAAGGCCATACCCAATAGTCCTCCAAATCTTAACCCTAAATTTCCCGCCTTCCACTCACCATCTGTCCTGCTCCCTTAACTGTGTACCCAATTGAGCACTTTTTCAAAAATCATTGAGACTTCAATCCATTGACCCCTGATTTTCATTCATCATCTCTGTCATGCTCTCACTACCCTACTTACCCAGCTTTGGACTCTAGAGTGCATCATTATAATCACTCCCTTGCAAATAAAGCACCCTTAAGTTTTGTTACCTTGCTCCCTTCACACCTGGCAAAGCTTCAATCTTCATTAAATCTGTTCATCTACTTCATTTCTCCACCTGTGCAGCTCAACATTACAGGAGTTGATTGGTATGGCTTTAGATCTGGACTTCCAGGTTAAGATGTTAGATTACTATACTCATCTAACTTCACTCCCTCCAAAGCCTCACTAACACTGCAGTGAAAAGGGAATTGAGTGGATGGAAAGACAGGTAGATGGGTGTATAGATAGATGATAGATAAGATATTTGGATACTCACACCGAAAAAAAATCTAAAGTATGAGAAAAACAGGAAAAGAGACAACAGCAACAAAATTTTGCAATCTGGAAAGTAGATGGGAGGATAGAAACTGACTTAGCAGGACAGAGATAGACAAATTCTGAGCTGGTGGTGCAGAAAGCTGAAAAACACCATGATTTACTGCAGAATCCTCTGAATGTTCCAGAACTAGGAGTCATGGGGAGGTCAACATAAAAAGCATTGAGTAAAAGCTGAGAAACGAACCTAAATTCCTCCACCATTCCATCTCAGGAGTGCAGCTCAGCGTGTCTCCACGACAGCCCGAGTCTGGTAACTGGACTCTAGGGTCTGCCTTCCTCTACAAAAGTAGTTGGGATGGGGTGGGGTGGGAAAGGAGCAGGGAGAATGCACCAACACAAGTGCATTCCCAAGCTGGATGTTTCATGAGGCTCTGAAGACTGGAAGCCAAAGAATCAATTAAGTAATCATCTTAATTGTGGAGGAAGGGTGGTCAGGAAAGAAGGCAGTCTATACCGTCTGATGTTTCAGATCTGCAGCCAGACCCCGTATTCCTATTTTCAAAGTCTCACCACCAGGAAATTCTTTCCCCTCTCAAGGCTAGTGTTTAATCTATATTAAAGTTCCCAGATGTACAGAGGTGAATAATAGTATCTCCCCCTCCCCTCAAAAAAGCATGTCTACCTGGAACCTGTGAATGTGACTTTAGAATAGTGACTTTGCAGATGCAGTCAGTATGAGGTCATGCTGAACTGGAGTGGATCCTGTAAGCAGTACGACTAGCGACCTTATAAGAAGAGGCCAATTTGGACCCAGACACGCAGGGAGAATGCCATGCCGTGAGTGAGGCAAAGATTGGATTTGTGCTGCCGCAAGCTCAGGAATGCAAAGATTGCCAGCAGCCATGGAAGCCAGGAGAAAATTGTGGAATTTTCCTGTGAGTCCCCAAGAAGGATCCGGGATGCTGACACCTTTATTTTAAAACTCTGGCCTCTTGAACTGTGAGAAAATGACTTGTTGTTTTAAGCCACCCTTAATGTGTAATGTGTTAGAGCAGCCCCAGAAAGCTAAAACATCAAGCATTCCTAAGAAGAGGCCTTAGTCCAGGATCAGTTTCCCAGCCTGACACAGAGAGCAGCTTCTCTCCTGGTGCTTTGATCTGTGGTCCCCACATGAGTCTGTTTCAGTCTCCTGTTCTCCATCCTTTCCTGGTTCACTTCTTTGTTTGGGTTCATTGTGTTCTCCATTGGCAGCCTTGATGAAATATAAGCCTCCAGCTTATATTCAGTCTGGACAAATCAGTTCCCCAAATCCCAGTCGCCTAGTTCAAGTCAGCCAAATTGACATATCCGAGAGAACCAATTTTCAGGGAACAATCTTCATTCTTTTAATATTAAAGTAAAGCAATTCTTTGAATCAAGTCAATACTCTTTTTTTTTTTTTCAGTTTTTGGCTGGGGCTGGATTTGAACCCACCACCTCCAGCATATGGGGCCAGCGCCCTACTCCTTTGAGCCACAGGCATGGCTCAAGTCAATACAATTTTTTATAAGTCAACTCATGATGCCAAACAAAACTTATCCCTCTAAGAAGCAGACACCAAGCTAGGACCGGTTGTGCAATTCTACCAGAAATGCTATGTGAAGACTATAGGGGAGAGGGGGCAGGAGATGGGAGAGCCTCAAGCGGGGCTGTTGACCCGACACCTGTGAAGGAAGGAGGGGGTGGGGGAGGAGAGTCCACACAGCAGTGCAGCTCTGAATTCTCAGCCAGGCTACTGGGGAGCACCAGAGCAAAGACTGCCCATTAAGAGAGGTCTCCATTAGACAGGAATGGCCCATCACTCCTATCCCCACCAAGCTCAGTCACCAGAGATGCCCAGGGACTGTCACATCAGCATCAACAGTGTGGTAGATTCTGAAAGTACACCAGCTGGGGGCTGTCTGCAAACTACACTTCTTGGATCAGAAGAGATCTAACAATGCTACTGCGATTTCCAGACATACAAGTGCTGACTTAAAAAGGCTGTCACAGTTCTGATTGCCTCCTGGTTTTCTGAACAAAAATATAGACTTGAAATAAGTGAATGTTCAGTCATAACAGATTTAACATGTGTTTGTAGGAGTCTATTCCCAATATCATTTGTATTTGGCCTAAGATTTAATTATGAACTGTGGTCAACTCTTTAATTACTCATTATGGTAGACAGGTACAGTAGTACAAATACAGTACAAATTATCCTGATTACTTAGGATAGTAGTTAGCTTTGGCATGTATATTTTTTCTGTGAAGCAAATGTATTTTTTTAAGTTGTAGTAAAATATATACGACATAAAAATTACCTTTGTAGCCATTTTTTAAGTGTTCAGTTTCTCAAAGTACATACACATTGTGCGATAGTCAATACTGTCCATCACCAGAACTTTTCATCAGCCCAAACTGAAACCCTGAAACCTTTAAATATTTCTCCATCCCGCTCCACTCTCCAGCCCCTCCTAGCCATTATTCTACTTTGTGTCTCTATGAATTTGACTATTTGAGATACCTCATATAAGTAGAATCATTCAATATTTGTTCTTTTGTGCCTGGTTTATTCCACTTAGCATAACATTTTCAAGGTTCATTCATATTGTAGCATGTATCAGAATTTCATTCCTTTTTAAGGCTGAATAATAGTTCATTATATATATACAATATTTTGATTATCCAGTCATCTGTTGGTGAACATTAGCTTTTGCATATAATACTACTGTGAACATTAATGTACTAGAATACATTTTGAACTTATAATTGAATAAGTCTGACCCGAAAAACTGATGGCATGCAAAAAAAAAAAAAAACCATGCAGAATCCTATAATATAATAATGAGTTAATTCTGAATATGAGTTAATTGTGCAGCATTCTCTGCCTGCTCTGCCCTCCTTCCAGGTGCTTGGTGAAATATATCAGCACTCCAGTGCTTGCCAAACCCAACTGTTCTCTTTCTACTCTTACTGATTTACCCCTTACCCATGCAAATGTTCTATTTTCATGGTTCCAAAAACTAGAAATCATCTTGGCCAGAAATTTAAGACATTTTTAGGGATAGAAACCTTTCTTTAAATAAAATTATACTTAGTTTGATGGATGGAATTATCAATCCCAGTTCTTTCCTCCAGTGTAGTAATATTGTATATTCATATTCTCAACATGATCTCATGATGGTGAAATATACTTTCCTGCCTCTTGACCTTGGACTTGGTCATGTGACTTGCTTTGGTCTATAGGATTTTAGTGTCTGTGATGTGAGAGAGGCTAAGGTGTGCTTTTGAGTTTGGCCTTGCTTTCTTGCACAGACCCTCAAGCTAACCAAGCCTAATGGACCCACAGCCTGAAGCAGAGCCATCTGAATCTATCAACCAAAGAGTGCAACAAATACTTATTTTTGCAAACTACTGATATTTTTGTGGTTGGTAAGCAACAATAGCTGATAAATTAATACCCAGAAGTGGCAACGATTCTGGGATTGAGTGGTGAGCAGCAAATAAATTATTATAGGAAATAAGAAAAATAATGGCCTACATTATGTAGGAGCAAAACATTTGGTAAAACTGTCACTTGAGCTGACTTGGAAGGCAAAACAATGTACCTAATTAACAAAGATTTGGGCAAGACATTTTAGGTGGAATATTAAAAGCATAATGTGTGTTTAATAACGTACTAAAGAAACAAATGAACTCTGGAAAGGTCAAGGAAAGTAATATGCATGGTGCTGTTGTAAGACATGACCTTGGGGTAAAGATCATATCTTGGATATAGAAGTAACGTCTGTTGTTAAGGCTTCTGAAAGAACAAAGGTGTGTCTAAGTAGACTCAGATGGTGAAAGAACTCCCAGAAATCTTATGGACAAAGTCCCACAGAAGCTTGACTGTGCCCAAAGTAGTGGTAATTGAGTTGCAAGAGATAAAAGTTTATCTCAGGAAGGATTGTGGATGTGCCTTTTGGCACGTGAAGTTCATTGGAATCAAACAAATAGAATACATGCAATGTTTTTGAGGGACTCATATTGACAGAAGTGCTTCCAATCTAAAAGAGACCGGGACTGTTCACAGTGTAAACAGACCCTGGACCTCAGCTTTCTACCGGCAAGAAGGGGTCTGAAAGAAAAAGCTCAGCGGACAATGCCATATTCTCTAGTATTCTCTTCATTAAGAGCAAGAGGGATGATGAAATGGGACAGAGTCAAGAGCAATGGAGACAAATGACTTGAGGGCTACCCCTGAGAAGCAGAATGGGGGTCTAATCCAGGAACATTCCTACTGCAGG
Organism: Galagoides demidoff; assembly: GCA_963574575.1. Classification (NCBI taxonomy): domain Eukaryota; kingdom Metazoa; phylum Chordata; class Mammalia; order Primates; family Galagidae; genus Galagoides; species Galagoides demidoff. The sequence goes on from CAUYQV010097387.1 coordinate 27,099, forward strand.
GTAGGGGGACCCAACTAGTTCTCAAGAGGGATTCCTACAAGATTTGCCTAATGGGATTTCAGAATTGCTATGGGCCAGTGATTGGTATGTGCCTGCCTATTCTTTACTTTTTCAAATGGAAGTATTTGTCACAGTTATCTTGTCCCTTTTCCACCATTGTACATTAGATGTACTAATTGTCTTTTGCTAGTTAATGCTAAGTAACAAACTGCTCCTCCCCCCAAATTTAGCAGTTTAAAAAAACATGTACTTATTGTTTCATAGTATTTGTGAGTCTAAGTTCCAGGAACCCTTAACTGGGTTTTCTGATTCAAGATCTGTAACAAGCCTTCATTCAAGTTGTCAGCCAGGATTAAGGACTCATCCAAAGGTTTGGCTGGGGAAAGATCCACTCCCAAATCCACTAACATAGATGCAAAGATTCTGTTCTTTGAGGGCTGTGAGACTAAGGGCTTCAATTCCTTGTTGGCAATTGGCCAGAAGTCCATTCTGTTCCTTGCCATGTGAGCCTCCTCAACATGGTACCTTGCTTAATTGGACTCAGCAAAAGAGACAGACAAAAGGAGAGGAGAGGAAAGAGAAGACAGACAGTGGAGAGAGGGAGGATATAGAGGAGAGAGATTGCTAGCAAGATAGACTATTTTATGTAACCTAATCACAAAAGTGACATATTCTATTTGTAAGAAGTGAGTTACTCATGGGAAGAGGATAACACAAGCTTACAAATATCAGGAGGCAAGCGATCGTCGGGGACCATCTTAGAAGCTGCCTACCAAAGGTATGTAGGAGGTAGATAATTTCTGTTCAGTTTATACGTCTCTGGATCAAAGTAGCAGCAATTGGACCTGATGTAGAACACAAAATCCTGGACTTCACACAGATGCCATGACTTGAGGTTTTGGGGGAGGGGTGATCACAGGTTGAGGGTGAGAGAGTTTTGCATGTGGAAGGGGTGTGAATAGTTGTTCATGAGTACAACTGTGATAGATTAAATAATCCAACTCAATTCGTCACTCCCCTAATGTAATACCTTTTCTATAGTCTAATGGTAGACAGTGTATAGTACCCTTGCCATTGTGGGACTTGTTATTTCTATAGTTGGTAGGAACTAAATAAGGATATAAATAAGTTCAGGAAAAGTTTAGATGAATCTATGAATGGTAAGTCCAGATTTGAATATTAAAGGAAACCAAGGAGTTTGAAAACCATCCCAAAACTTCTGAGGCCAACATTAATGGAATACTATGAAACTTTGAAACCACAGGCTGGTTAGACCATTGGGCTGACCCAGTATTGCATTTCTTATATTCATATCATTTGGTTTTTAAAAATAAATACACATTTTAGTATAAATTCCTAAGGGAAACATGTAGTTTATTTGAAAAGACTGTAACTTTTTTTTCCATGTTTCTTTTAAACTAATTACAAGGAATTCAGAGACACTCTTAGCCAAGGAAGTAGGAAAAGAAACTCTACAAAATAATGTGTCTTATTTTAAGGACTCATACCTGCACTCTGCATGTGGGAGATGAGAAATGGGATTTTAAACATAGGATCTTGGCCTCCAGGTAAGACATTGTATAGACCCTAAAATTGTCCTGTGAACAGACGAAATCTTTTGAAACCAAAAAGTGGTTCAGATTACTACCATTTGCTTCACAAAATTGCCTCCCTGAAAAAAAACCACCCAACTGTTTTACCATACTCTATAAGTCTCAAATCATTATGGTTTGGGAAAAATGCTCATGAGACTGGGATAGCAATAATTACTTCAAATGAATGAATAAAAGAAAGCAGGATACTGTGTTTTTTCCAGGCAACATTTAAATGCAGAAGCTTTCATTTTAGATGCAGTAAATACCACAGAAGCCAGTAGATAAAGACGATGTCCTCACTCCCAAAACCATACCAAAAGGAGTGGGAATTCCACTCAGGCAGACAACTGGGACAAGGATTGTGGGTAAATGCTTCAAGCTTTATTGGTCAGAAATAATGCTAAGTCCAAGTTATGTTGCTGCAGAACTATCTTTTAGATATATTTAGTGATGCCCAATATACTAATAAATTGTTTAAATAGAGCCACAAAATAGATGACAATTTAGGGTAATCTCATGCCGAGACTTTCGTAACAAAAAAAATTTCTGGTTCATTGGTCATTTGAATCCTTGTTAACAGCTCTTCTTTTCCCACTTACCGTCTAGGGCAGGTACTAACAAAATCTGCAGTGACTGGAAAATCGACCAAGTGCCTATTATCGTCAGCCTCCACATAATCTAACTTGAATGTTAGATCGTAAGTGTACAAGCAAGAACCAGAAAAACCTGAAGAGACATTATTCCACAAAGAGCAAGAAGGAGAGTAATTCTGAAGATGGCTCTTCTGGTAAGTCAGAAACTAAAGTCTTATTCACGTGAAACAAATCAATTTCACACGATTATCTTCTAAATAATTCTCCAAGACTACCTCGGGAGGCAGGACGTTATCAGTCATGGATGTTTGCAATGTGGCCTGGATGACCACTTGAAAAGAGCGTGTCAGGTGTAAGAAGACTCTACCAAGGTTCTGTGGTTCTTAAAGGGACACGGACCCAGAACTGAGCTATAACTAAGAGCTCTCGTTAATTAGATAAGGCTTGCTCATCTTTGTAGGAGCCAAACAGAAACCAGCTTCTGTTCTTACCAGGGTTGCTCCCTCAAAAAGCATCCTCAAGTGCATCTACACAGATCCAAGTCAAAGCCCAGGAAAGGAAAGCCCAGGGAAAGCTAAGCATTCTCTCTCCCACCTCTGTAGGGGCTGGTTTTTCAAGTGTATTTCCTATTCCAGTGCCACCTTCCTCCATATGAAAGACATAAATAAGGACTATCCACCAAAGTGGGGCCTGAGCAGAATATTCCCATTGAGACAGAACATTGTAAGCTTCACATCTATTGAAGAATGACAGAGGCATGGAGGACAATTTTCTTTCTTTTTTTTTTTTTTTAAAATTTCAGATTATTATGAGAGCACAAACAATTAGGTTACAATGTTTGCATTTGTTAGGTAAAGCCCCTGTCCTGTCTGTGTCAGGACTATTTTCATCTATTCTCCCAACCCCATGACCCACCTGCAGGGCCATGCCTCTGTCTACCTTCCACCACCCAATCTGTTTGCAGTCTCATTTCATACTCAGCATTAGTGAAGGTGCCACGTCGCCACATATTCTTCATAACGTTTCTGTGCTGTCACCTTCCTCCTTATCACCTCTCCGTCGATATAAATCCCACATAAAATGCTTTTCCCAGAATAAGCCAAGTTTAGTGTTTTTAAATGATGGTGGGCATATATGGAAAATATAATCTCTTTTATTTCTAGTGACATGCTAACATGGTTGATAGCTATTAGAAAAAAATTTTAAAGGAGCATTTTATTGGTTAAGAACACTGTAAACCTCTGATTCACCAGAGAGATTTCAGTTCCTAGGGAATATGTGAAATGTCTCCACAACCAAATCTTGCCTATAAAAACTCTAAAATGCATTACGTAGTCTCCTGGCCCCAAAACATTTCCTGCTTTTTAAAGTAGAGAATAGTGAACAGGATTTAAAGTTTTCCTTGATGACTCAGGGCCACCATTATGAAAAACAATTTTGTGATGATGTGATTTCCCAGGGATTATTAAGGCGGGCAGGGCTGCTGCTAGCTCCTACCCAGAGGCTCCTGCCCACCGCACTCTTGGAATTTTGTGACTTGTTTCCTGCAGGCTCCCTTGGTCTCAGCTGATAGTTTTTACCTCTGCCAGTGTATCTGCTTCTTCCAGTAATTCCCATGCTTGTCTAAATGTTCCTCTTAATCTGACTGAGGGAGCTCTTTGCCTATATACTAGAAGACTCTGAATACCTATCGTTTTGTAGTTCTTCTGTTTGCCTTAAATATTTTCCATGTCTTTCCTCTGCTGTCCACTGTCACCTTTATTGATATCAGTGTACTTTTCTAATTTATACACTTGCTTTACAGTAGCCTAAAAGAGGGTTTGAGGGCAGTTTTGTAGAATTGTAGAACAATGCATGAATTTGTGGATATCTCTTCTCTATTTCGAAGACTTGTCCCTTATTTCCATAAGCACAGCTGTGATTCAGATGTTAATATTGTTCGTGGCTCAGTGCCTGTGGCTCAAGTGGCTAAGGTGACAACCACATACACCTAAGGTGGCAAGTTCAAATCCAGCCCGGGCTACCAAACAATAATGAGGGCTGCAACCAAAAAAATAGCCGGCCGTTGTGGTGGGCGCCTGTGGTCCCAGCTACTTGGGAGGCAGAGGCAGGAGACTCGCTTGAGCCCAGGAATTGGAGGTT
>CAUYQV010097389.1:0-12567 GCA_963574575.1 Galagoides demidoff
CGGGCGCCTGTGGTCCCAGCTGCTTGGGAGGCAGAGGCAGGAGACTCGCTTGAGCCCAGGAGTTGGAGGTTGCTATGAGCTGTGATGCCATGGCACTCTACCCAGGGGGATAGCTTGAGGCTCTGTCTCAAAAAAAAAAAAGAATATCTGGATGTTTCATAGTTCTGGTTTAGAGGATTCATAAATTTTTTTCTTTTAAACCTAAGTAGACAGTCAACCCTATTTAGCTCAAGTCTAAATCTGAAAGCTCAAAGTTTCCTAACCCTTTCTTTCTTTACCTCTTCTCAGGCCACCAGGCTACCCCAATATGAATCAAGGGGGCATGATGGGAACTGGACCCCCATATGGGCAAGGGATTAATAGTATGGCTGGCATGATCAACCCTCAGGGACCCCCATATTCCATGGGTGGAACCATGGCCAACAATTCTGCAGGTAAGTTGTAGTCATTGTTAATCCCAAAGATTTCTTTAAGTGTAATCTTTGGCTACTTTTATTTTCTTTTTTCAGGCCACTTAATGAGCTGTTGATAAATACAGGTAGAACAGAGTGATTGACTATATAAAGAGGTAGATCTGGTAGAACTTCAGAACGATGGACATACAGAGTTTGCATTAGGCTCATCAGGAAAGAATGCAAATCTAGGGTTTCAAACTCCTACCTGAAATCCCAGCACTTTGGGAAGCCAAGACAGGAGGATCACTTGATCCCAAGAGTTCAAAACCACCCTGAGCAACGTAATGAGACCCTGTCTTTACAAAGGGTGGTACGAGCCTATAGTCCCAGCTACCCTGGAGACTGTGGCAAGAGGATTGCTTGGCTGGGTGCAGTGGCTCACACCTATAATCCTAGCACTCTGGAAAGCTGAGGTGGGTGGATTGCCTGAGCTCAGGAGTTTGAGACCAGTCTAAGCCAGAGTGAGACCTCCTCTCTAAAAATCACCAGGCATTGTGGTAGGTGGCTGTAGTTCCAGCTACTTGGGAGGCTGAGGCAAGAGAATCACTGAATCCCAAGGGTTTGAGGTTGCTGTGAGTTGAAAAAAAAAAGAGAAAGAAAGGATTGTTTGAGCCTAGGAGTTTGAGGCTATAGTGAGCTATGATCATACCCCTGCATTCCAGCCTGAGTGATAGACAAGACCCTGTCTCATAAAAAGGAAAAAATAGGGTGGCGCCTGTGGCTCAAAGAAGTAAGGCACTAGCCCATATGCCAGAGGTGACAGGTTCAAACCCAGCTCTGGCAAAAAAGAAAAAATAAGAGTGATTCTTTTTTTTTTTTTTTTTTTTCCTGTGTTACTTGCCACAGTTTCAAAGCTCACAGCAACCTCTAACTCTTGGGCCCAAGTGATCCTCTTTCCTTTGTTTTTCTATTTTTAGTAAAGATAGGGGTATTGCTTTTGCTCAGGCTGGTCTCAATCTTGTGAGCTGAAGCAATCCACCTGCCTCAGCCTCCCAGAGTGCTAGGATTACAGGTGTGAGCCACCATGCCCAGCCAAAAAAAGAGTGATCTTCACATCACAGCTAAACTTACTGACCTTGAAATTTTTTTCTCTTCTTACAGGGATGGCAGCCAGCCCAGAAATGATGGGCCTTGGGGACGTCAAGTTAACTCCAGCCACCAAAATGAACAACAAGGCAGATGGGACACCTAAGACAGAATCCAAATCCAAGGTAATGGTTTTTGTCTAGAATCATCTGAATTTTGTGTACTATCCTTTGCATTGATAAGAAAGAAAAAAGAAAGTGATAAGATTCTAGCCTTTTATGACACTAATTAGATAGTCTCTATGAAAGCTGCTATTGACCCTTCTTATCATGAGGGGTCCCAGAATGATAGCACATTGGATTAGTTTGGAATTAGCCTAAGGGATCCAGACAGCTGTGTGTATCCTCACAGCTGTTAGTTATCGAAGAAATGCCAGACCCTGCAGTATAGAATTCTCTCTACTGTTTGGTGTCCTCTGTGAAACTATGCCTCCTATGCTGTACTCTAGCATTGACAGATGGGGTGTGTCATGGGCAACTAGCTGCTCTTCTTATTTCAGCCTTACTCATAACAGGAATGGTGGGTGCCCTGTGTTCTGTAAAGGAAGAGATAAGGCTGATGGGGCTTGGATCCTGGGCCTCCCTTTGGGTTGGTCCTGGGCATGCTGTCTGGTAACCTTGGAACCTGCTCAGCATCTGGGTCATTTGAAACATTTCTGGCCTTAGCCATCCCTCACTTTCCGTATTCATATAAGGAGGGGAAATGTAAATCACAGCTGCTATCTCCTGTGGATCTTCACCTCTGACTCCCAGCCCTTCTGGCCATCCTCCTGTCTTGGACAGGATGATATCCAAAGCTCTTCAGCCACATGACACACCCTCCTTTCTTGCAAGGAGAAAGAATTTCTTTTCATTTTAATCTATCCCATTTGCCTCAAGATCATGTTTTGAGTTTCTTGAGTTCACTAAAATATAGTACCTAAGTGTATGTGTTCAGACTCCTAAGTAGTAGTGTAGGAGTAGTATTGACTTTGACGTCAGGTGGACAAGGGTTTGACACTCAGTGCTGCCACTTAAAAGCTGTGAGATCTTAGGCTTTGCTTCCTGTGCTGCCTTCTTTATCTTTAAAAATGAGTGTAATTTATGGCTCGGTGCCTGTGGCTCAAGCGGCTAAGATAACAGCCACATATACCTGAGCTGGCGAGTTCGAATCCAGCCCAGGCTCACCAAACAACAATGATGGCTGCAACCAAAAAATAGCTGGGCATTGTGGCAGGCGCTTATAATCCCAGCTACTCAGGAGGCAGAGTCAATCTCTAGAGCCCAGGAGTTGGAGGTTGCTGTGAGCTATGATGCCTCAGCACTCTACCCAGGGTGACAGCTTGAGGCTCTGTCTAAAAAAAAAAAAGAGTCTAATTTATAATAATACAGTCAATGTTAGCATCCATCCTTTGCAGGAAGAAAATCTAAGCTCCCTTTTGGCCCTTCAACCTTGTCAGGCAGGACAGGTATTAGTGACCACCCCAGGGTAAGAAGCTTTACCACTGCCCTCATCAAGAAATTTCTGAGGGGACGATTCCTGTGGCTTCGTCAGTAGGGCACCAGCTCCATATACCAAGGGTGGCAGGTTCAAACCCAGCCCCGGCCAAACTGCAACAAAAAATATCTGGGCACTGGCAGGCACCTGTAGTCCCAGCTACTCGGGAGGCTGAAACAAGAGAATCACCTAAGTGCAAGAGCCAGAGGTTGCTGTGAGCTGTGACGCCACGGCACTCTACCAAGGGCGACAAAATAAAACTCTGTCTCTACAAAAAGAAAGAAAGAAACTTCTGAGACCCTTAGCATAGGCCTTGAATCTGACCCATTCCTATGAATTTTGACCTGAACCTTCCAGAAATCCAGTTCTTCTACTACAACCAATGAGAAGATCACCAAGTTGTATGAGCTGGGTGGTGAGCCTGAGAGGAAGATGTGGGTGGACCGTTATCTGGCCTTCACAGAGGAGAAGGCTATGGGCATGACAAATCTGCCTGCTGTGGGTAGGAAACCTCTGGACCTCTATCGCCTCTATGTGTCTGTGAAGGAGATTGGTGGATTGACTCAGGTGAGTGAGTGCCTGACACTTGACTTCTCCTGTGGTTTCAATAAGCTCCCTCTCTCTTGGCTCGGCGCGTATAGCTCAAGTGGCTAAGGTGCCAGCCACTACACCAAAGCTGGCGGGTTTGAATCCAGCCTGGGCCTGCCAAACAACAATGACAACTACAACCAAAAAATAGCCAGGCATTGTGGCGGGCACCTGTAGTCCCAGCTACTTGGGAGGCTGAGGCAAGAGAATCGCTTAAGCCCAGGAGTTTGAGGTTGCTGTGAGCTGTGACATCATGGCACTCTACTCAGGGTGACAGCTTGAGGCTCTGTCTCAAAAAAAAAATAAATAAAAATAAAAAAATAAGCTCCCTCTCTAGGTACTCATGGCTTCATGTGGTATCATGCATCCCTCAGGAACATCACCCTCTCCTGCTCTCTGAGTCAAATATGGACTGACCAGGGAACACAGGTCTTACAAAATAAGGCAAAGGCAGGAGGCTGAGACCTACCTGAGTTTGAGATAATTAGCATTAAGTTTACCATGTATCTAGACTCCCAAAGACAGGGAAAGTCTATGGGCATTCTTATTTCATAAGAGGCAATTTGGCATAGTAGCAAGGGTAGGATTTAGAGACATGAGCCTAGTTTTGATCCTGTCTTAGTCACTTGTAACATATGTGAACATAATCAAGGTACAAAAGCTCTCTGAACTTGGTTTACTTATTTGTAAACTAGGAACAGTGTGTATCCTGCTAGACTTTCAAAAGTTCGTAATAATATAAACATAAAACTTTTCACAAGGTTTCTGCCAAGTAAATTGGTCTGCAAGATGGTAGGGGCAACCAGGGCAGTTGTTCATTTTCTCATTTCTGGAAGCTTTCCAATAGGGAAAGGATTTCAGAAGCTATTTAAAAGAAAAGTTGATGAAGGAAGAGATAGTGAGAAATTATGTGTTTATTCTATATAGAAGACTTAAGTGAACTAAGTTTGCTGAAAACCTCTAAATTAGATGTCACCCAGAGCTTACACCTACCCTGGTACCTTACAGTTTTGCTTTAGACTCAGCCCAAGAGGCAGACAGGTGAGGCAACACTGACAGCACAGCGTGCCTTGCAGACTTTCCTTCTGTGTATGTTCTGTAGTCACCAGACCAGAAGCCTGCTGTTGGATTAGTTTGTGACTGAGCTCAGAGGGAGGCATGGTGGGGAGGGTTATTCTAACCCTTCTAAATCAGAAGAGGAAAACAGCTGTCACCAGCAGAAAAGAAAGCGATTGGAATGAAGCCAACCAACAGTCAGTTACAAATTCCTTCTCCCTTCAGGCTTTATTCCCCTCCCCCACAAAGGAAAACAAAACAAAACATGTGTGTACTGCCATATAACTGGCGTGGGAAGCATAGCCACAGAAGGCTTCTGAGGTGACCCTGGGCTTATTCGTGCTGTTCTCTCTGATACTCATAGCCAGGCCTTTCTTGCTTGTGGGGGAAAGGGACATTGCGTTAGGATTGGGTGGGCTTCTGGACTCACTTATCCTCGGATGAGGCACAGAAGGAAACCTAATGCCTAGGCCTGTTTTCCAGTTTGCAAAAGGATGTAAACCTTTTAGACACTGCATAGACAGTGAGCATTCAGAGGCGCAAAAGAGTGCCATTATATTAGTCTATGGGACCGGGCACAGTGGCTCACGCCTATAATCCTAGTGCTCTGGGAGGCTGAGGCAGGTGGATTGCCTGAGCTTACAGGTTTGAGACTAGCCTGAGCCAAAGCTAGACCTCATCTCTAAAAATAGTTGGGCGTTGTGGTGGGTGCCTGTAGTCCCAGCTACTCGGGAAGCTGAGGCCAAAGGGAATCACTTTAGCCTGAGAGTCTGAGGTTGCTGTGACATCACAGCACTCTACGGAGGGTGACAAAATAAGACTCTTGTCTTTAAAAAAAAAAAAAAAGTCTGTGACAGCTCAAGGAGAGGGGAGAAAGTCTGGAATACCCTCCACCAAGGCCATATCTAACCATGTAGACGCAGCTCGGGTGTGTTATAACTGCCCTAGGTTACCTCCCCTCCATCTAGGCTGTCTCCCTCTGTGCTTCCTTAAACTCTGCTCTCTGATACCACAGATACTATGTCAACAAGTGTCACAACCTATTGAACTTCTTGTGGATTACGACTAGAAAGCCCTTGTTCCTAGTCCATGGGGATACAGGCTTACCATATGGTAGATGAATAAGTATAAGAACCTATGAAAAAGGAGACCTACCTGCCTATACCAGAAAGACTAATTATAGAAAGCCGTTGGGGAATTGTCTTGGTCAATGTGCCCTGAAGCTGAGAGGATACAGCTCTGTAGGCTGGCTGCTAGGAAGGTACAAAAGAAGTCATAAGGTTGGGCGCAGTGGCTCATGCCTGTGATCCTAGCACTCTGGGAGACCAAGGCAGGTGGATTGCCTAAGCTAGAGCAAGATCCCATCTCTAAAAGTAGCCAGGTGTTATGGTGGGCACCTGTAGTCCCAGCTACTCTAGAGGATTAAGTAGCCCAAGAGTTTGGATTGCTCAAGCCCAAAAGTTTGAGATTGCTGTGAACTATGATGCCACAGCACTCTACCAAGGGTGACAACGTGAGAATCTGTCTCCAAAAAAAAAAAGTCATGAGGTCTGGGGTGGTGCCCGTGGCTCAATAGGGCACCAGCTCCATATACTGGAGGTGGCAGGTTCAAACCTAGCCCTGGCCAAAAACTGCAAAAAAAGAAAAAAAAAGTCATGAGGTCTTCACCATCTCTGTATCCTGGAGACAGTGAGTGGTGAGGGAAAGGATCCTGCAGTTCTATGTCCTTCAGATGCAGGGGAGCTACAGCACAAGAATGTCAAATTTGCAAAGAGCCTCACACTGGGGGAAAAAATCGATGTGAAAATTCCCAGTTTGAAAAAATAAGTGGGGCAGTCATTGATATTACCACAAGAATCTCCATTTTATAAAATGTTTTTATTAGTGCATTTAAAAGAGGATTAGGATCTGTAGGTGATTTGCATGCTATTTTTCAGCAGTATACTTGTGTAAGGAAAAATCAGACTCTCTGAACTCTTTTCTGATAGGAATATGAGATTTGCCCCATCTTTAATAAATAGGCTCTGATAGTTACAGTGAAGCATCCTGAGTGTAAAACGAAGCCAGCTACAGATTTAACATTTAACATTCCTCGTGGGCTATCCGCCAACCAGGATTAACTTTGCGATTACCTAAGAATGATGATATCACAAGAGATGAGTACCTTCCAGCCTGTTGGGGTTTGAGGATTATGAACAAGAAAACCAGGTAGAAGATATACCTTGACTCTTATGGTTGGTTATACAGGTCAACAAGAACAAAAAATGGCGGGAACTTGCGACCAACCTGAATGTAGGCACATCAAGCAGTGCTGCCAGCTCCTTAAAAAAGCAGTATATCCAGTGTCTCTATGCCTTCGAATGCAAGATTGAACGGGGAGAAGACCCTCCTCCAGACATCTTTGCAGCTGCTGATTCCAAGAAGTCCCAGCCCAAGATCCAGCCTCCCTCTCCTGGTAAGGATGGGGTGGGAAACCCCACCAAGGCAGGAGACCTATTACTCTGGCTTCTTATTCAGTGGTGCCTGCCTTCTCCAGGGTAGCAGAGAAGATGCCATGTGAATGTGTGCTCTGCCATGCCCGTACCATAGGGATTAACAGATTAGCTGATTAAAACGTGGGCAGTGGTGACCCCCTTGGCCAGTACTCTGTAGCAGCCCTTAATGATTTTCCTGGGGGTTTTATTTATTTATTTATTTATTTTGAGACAGAACCTCAAGCTGTCCCCCTGGGTAGAGTGCCATGGCATCACAACTCACAGCAACCTCCAACTCCTGGGCTCAAGCGAGTCTCCTGCCTCCGCCTCCCAAGTAGCTGGGATCACAGACTCCTGCCACAACGCCTGGCTATTTTTTTTTTTGGTTGCAGCCATCATTGTTGTTTGGCAGGCCCAGGCTGAATTCAAACCCACCACCTTAGGTGTATGTGGCTGGCACCTTAGCCACTTGAGCCACAGGTGCTGAGCCTATTTTTTATTTTTTTAAGAGAGAGAGTCTGTCAGCCAGGCTGGAGTGCCATAGTGTGTGACCTTAGAACACTGCAACCTTGGGCTCCTGGGCTCAAGCAATCCTCTTGCCTCAGCCACTTGAGTAGCTAGGACTAGAGATGGGGTCTTCCTATATTGCCCAGGTTGGTCTGGAACTCCTGGCCTTCCCAGCTCAGCCTCCCAAAAGCCTGGGATTATAGATGTGAGCTACCAAGCCAAGCCCAGCCCTTAAGTTTTAATTTTTGTTGTGCACCTGGCATCTTGCCAAATGTTTGTAAACTGGTGAGTGGGAAGACATATGAGTAGGAGAAAACTGACAAATCACAGCAAGGCAGGGCCATCTGGGAGCTTTGGCCCACTGATGTCAGCACCTTAGAATGCAGCTCAGACTACAGCCTTGAATTCCCCAAGGAACTAAGATGGTAATGAATGAGAGAGGGAGTAGGGAGGGGAGATGAATGGAACTCCCTGATGGGAGTGCCTCTGCCCACCCTTCTTTCTGAGAGGAGGCTGGGACCTTAGGATAGCCTCGGAGGGAGGCAGGCCAGGGCGCCTGGAAGGTGGGTGTAAACACATGTGCCCTGGTGTTGACCTCTGAGGGTATAATGAGTGCATGAGATGACTCATTCACTGGGGAGGCCTAAGCAGTGGATATCTGCTGCTGGGAATGGTAACTAATGGAAACATTAATTACTGGTAGTTTTCTGCACATCAGCTTAGAATAACATTTGAACCTGAGCCATGCTATAGTGCTAGATTCTTAAGAATAAGACCTTCTTGTCTCCGGGAGTGAGCCTACTGGTTTGGCAAGATGGACCTTCCCCATCTGGATTTGAGGTCACTGACTGGGAGTTTATGTATCAGCATGACAGGTTTTTAGTAGGTTAGACAAGGTCCTTGATGAAGTAAAGAGAAATAGCCAGGAACACTGATAATGACTTGAAAAATCACCAATGTGATGTCATGGCCACATCACTTTTCTCTGTATATAAAATAAAAATAAGAAGCAACTGAACCTCAAATTCCCTTCATTGGGAACTGGCGTTGTAGATCCCCTGTTGAAAAGGATGATGAAGGTTTTAAAGGCCTTAGAAAGATCTTTTCCAAAGAAATTCTGGGGCATTTGTGTGTTTCCATGAGAGATGAATACTTCTGCCAAGCACATTGCTCACCCTGCACCTCTTTCCACAGCTGGATCAGGATCTATGCAGGGGCCACAGACTCCTCAGTCAACCAGCAGTTCTATGGCAGAAGGAGGAGACCTGAAGCCACCAACTCCAGCATCCACACCACACAGTCAGATCCCCCCCTTGCCAGGCATGAGGTAAGGCCAGGAGCAGGGGCAGATGGGTTGGGGCACCTGGAGTTAAATGAATGGGAACTCCCGTGCAGCCCAAGGGTGATCCCTGCTACTATTACCTGCCCAGCCAGTGACTTCTGTGTGTCCTTCATTATATATTGGAGGAATTGTTCTGTTTAGGGGTTAATTGGTTTTCCTCATTCTGGAGCAGGAGTAATTCAGTCGGGATCCAGGATGCCTTTCCTGATGGAAGTGACTCCACATTCCAGAAGCGGAATTCCATGACTCCAAATCCTGGGTACCAGCCCAGTATGAATACCTCTGACATGATGGGGCGCATGTCCTACGAGCCAAATAAGGATCCTTATGGCAGCATGAGGAAAGGTGACCAACTGCTATTGACCTTATGCCCTTGAAGACAAGGCCAAGGGAAATAGGGAGATAATCTTAGAGTGGCTTAGAGTTCTTCTGGACTATCCTCTGAGATAAATCATTTCCTCACTTAACTATCTGACCTTACTCCTTTTAGTCCAAACCTCTTTTCTTCTGTTTTCCTTTTTTTTCTTTTTATTCCTTTTAAAACAGTCTCGCTCTGTCACCTTGGCTAGATCACTGTGGCATCACTCTAGCTCATAACAACCTCAAACTCCTGGGGTCAAGTGATCCTGTCTCAGGCTCCTGAGCCCGAGCTGGGACTACAGGTTCCTGCCACAACGCCTGGCAAACATTTTTAGTAGAGGGAGGGTCTCGAACTCAGGCTGGTCTGGAACTCCTAAACTCAAACGATCTATGCACCTCAGCCTGTCAGAGTGCTAGGTTACAGGCATGAGCCACCACACCTGGCTCCTGCCTTCTTTCTTATCTCCCTTTACCTGGCTTCTCCTTATCACCCCTTAACAGGTACATGCTTTTTACTGGTTGGGGCCTTTTATTTATTTTGAGACAGAGACTAACTTTCTTGCCTGGTAGAGTGCTATGGCATCATACCTCACAGCAACCTCAAACTCTTAGGCTCAAGTGATCTTCTTATCTCAGCCTCTCAAGTAGCTGGGACTACAGGTGCCTGCCATAATGCCCAGCTATTTATTTTAGAAGACAGGGTCTTAGTCTTGCTCAGGCTGGTCTCGAACCTATGAGCTCAGGGCAATCTACCCACCTCAGCCTCCCAGAGTGCTAGGATTATAGGTGTGAACCACTACACCTGGCCAGGGGGGCACTTTCCTTCTGTTTTGAATCTGTAAGGAAAACAATGGGATCAAACCCATTACTATGAAGAGAGTCTGGGTCTTTGGAGGAGGCAAAATACAGATTGTTCAGTCTGCTATCTGCTGACCTAAATTTGCTCACAGCCTACCTTTCTGCACTCAGCTCCAGGGGGTGATCCCTTCATGTCCTCAGGGCAGGGCCCCAACGGTGGGATGGGTGACCCCTACAGCCGTGCTGCTGGCCCTGGACTAGGAAATGTAGCGATGGGACCACGACAGCACTATCCCTATGGAGGTCCTTATGACAGAGTGAGGTAAGCATGACCCCCATTCCTGTCCATCCCTAGCACCCCACTGCTATAGTGCACTCAATCTTTCTCTCCATTTTTCTTTAGGACGGAGCCTGGAATAGGGCCCGAGGGAAACATGGGCACTGGGGCCCCACAGCCGAATCTCATGCCTTCCAACCCAGACTCGGGGATGTATTCTCCTAGCCGCTACCCTCCGCAGCAACAGCAGCAGCAACGGTGAGTGAAGCCTGGTCTTGGTGCCGCTATAAATATGTTTTGCCATTTCCCACACTGATCCTCTTGTTTCTCTCCCTCCTGTAGACATGATTCCTATGGCAATCAGTTCTCCACCCAAGGCACCCCTTCCAGCAGCCCCTTCCCTAGCCAGCAGACCACAATGTATCAGCAGCAGCAGCAACAGGTGAGGAAAGCAACTGGGAAGGAACTGGCATGTGGATTCCCCTTGAAAGCTAGTTAGCTAATGTGTTAAAATCTGAATTCACCTTAGATACTTTGGTGGTATTCTCTCACACAGCTAGCCAATTTTGCCTAGAGAGCCAAGTCCGCGATCTCTTCACTGTTTGGAGTCCAGTCTCCCTAGTTCTCCAAAAGGATAGAAATAGACCTTATTTTGACTTTTGAGTTTTTATACATTTTTCTGCTTAGAACAAGGAAGAGCCAAAGAAAGACTGGTGGTTGCTTTCAGAAACAACTTCAAAGGATAACGTGTAAAGGTGACTCTTCGGAGTCTATATCCTCTCTTCTAGAGAGGTAGAATTAAACCAGGCACGTTTCTTATTATAGCCATCTTGGCATCTGTGAATGTCCCAGAGTGCAGAATATTAACTTTACTTCTGCTTGTCTCTATCTTAGAATTACAAGCGGCCGATGGATGGCGCATACGGCCCTCCTGCCAAGCGGCATGAAGGGGACATGTACAGTGTGCCATACAGCACTGGGCAGGGGCAGCCTCAACAGCAGCAGCTGCCTCCAGCCCAGCCCCAGCCTGCCAGCCAGCAACAAGCTGCCCAGCCTTCCCCTCAGCAAGATGTATACAACCAGTATGGCAATGCCTATTCTGCCACTGCCACTGCTGCTACTGAGCGCCGACCAACAGGCGGCCCCCAGAACCAATTTCCATTCCAGTTTGGCCGAGACCGTGTCTCTGCACCCCCTGGCTCCAGTGCCCAGCAGAACATGCCACCACAAATGATGGGTGGTCCCTTACAGGCATCAGCTGAAGTTTCTCAACAGGGCACCATGTGGCAGGGGCGCAATGACATAACCTATAATTATGCCAACAGGCAGAGCACGGGCTCTGCCCCCCAGGGCCCCACCTATCATGGTGTGAACCGAACAGATGAAATGCTGCACACAGATCAGAGGGCCAACCACGAAGGCCCGTGGCCTTCCCACGGCACACGCCAGCCCCCCTATGGTCCCTCTGCCCCTGTACCTCCTATGACAAGGCCCCCTCCATCTAACTACCAGCCCCCATCAAGCATGCAAAATCACATTCCTCAGGTATCCAGCCCTGCTCCCCTTCCCCGGCCAATGGAGAACCGCACCTCTCCTAGCAAGTCTCCATTCCTGCACTCTGGGATGAAAATGCAGAAGGCAGGTCCTCCAGTACCTGCCTCGCACATAGCGCCTGCCCCTGTGCAGCCCCCCATGATTCGACGGGATATCACTTTCCCACCTGGCTCTGTTGAAGCCACACAGCCTGTGTTGAAGCAAAGGAGGCGGCTCACGATGAAAGATATTGGTAAGGAGACTTCCCTAAGTGGGTTGCCTAATCTGCCCCTTTCCATCCTGTCCATTGTTCCCTCCATCGCATATTCTGGATTAAATTAAATCTGGTCGGCTCGGCGCCTGTGGCTCAATCGGCTAAGGCGCCAGCCACGTACACCTAAGGTGGCGGGTTCGAATCCCCAGCCTGGGCCTGCCAAACAACAATGATGGCTACAACCAAAAAATGGTCGGGCGTTGTGGCGGGTGCCTGTGGTCCCAGCTGCTTGGGAGGCGGAGGCAGGAGACTTGCTTGAGCCCAGGAGTTGGAGGTTGCTATGAACTGTGATGCCATGGCACTCTACCCAGGGGGATAGCTTGAGGCTCCGTCTCAAAAAA